>JASDQU010307479.1:51377-93224 GCA_032191745.1 Picea mariana
GGAACAAAAACAAAATTGACAACTTGTATGGAAGCTTGAAATGAGAATCCCTATTAGAACAATCGATAATCAAGTAGTTCCAATGAAGGTAGATTTGGGATGGGTCACTCCCCAAAAGATGAAACACATCAGTTTAGGAATTCAAAGGTTGTATCATCTTGTTTCGTTGAGTATCACAACTACAAGCACAAAAGATATTGAGAAGACAGTGTGATCCAAAACAAAAGTTAAGGGGAAGCCTTCAGTATTTATGCTTTGAGGACAAAGCATCTTTAAGGGGAAGGAAATGTAACATAAATAAATATATAATAATAATAATAAATAACAAATACAAATAATTAATAATTAATAGTTATGACATCCTAATGAAATGACACATCTCTTCATGAAGGTAGATTTGGGATGGGTCACTCCCCAAAAGATGAAACACATCAGTTTAGGAATTCAAAGGTTATATCATCTTGTTTCGTCGAGTATAGCAACTACAAGCACAAAATATATTGAGAAGACAGTGTGAGACGTAACAAAAGTTAAGGGGAAGCCTTTAGTATTTATGCTTTGAGGACAAAGCATGTTTAAGGGGAAGGAAATGTAGCATAAATAAATATATAATAATAATAATAATAAATAACAAATACAAATAGCTAATAATTAATAATTAATAATGAATAGTTATGACATCCTAATGAAACGACGCATATCTTCATGAAAGGGCACCCTATGTGGGTATTTAAGGCCCTTATTTCTCATTGTAATATCATGTCATATCATATTCATTATTCATATTATTATTATCCTATATGGATTTCTATGTACTATCCTATTTATATTGGATATTCTTTGTGTGAGCGAACTTTGTTCGTCTCACTCCTTTAGCACTCTATGCCAAAGGAAATCCTTCATCAAACAATTCCAGAAGGTATTCATAGCCAATGCTCTTGTTACGGGACTTATCGGTAAATGTGAACATAAACAGATCTCCCTAGATCCACCTAGATCTAGAACAAAACAAAACAGAACATGACGCTTTCCCTAATCTCTAATCATTGATTTTACTATCTAGCAAGAGATGGGCAACATACTATTTAAATATCGCTTCCTCTTTTCATTGTCATCCTAGCTCCACTCCAGTGCTCATGTGATATTGGATCTGCAAGGGAACACAAGCCAACCAATGTGAAAGCATTATAGCACACTCAAAGAGAAACTATGTATGTGATCAAGGAATCATACAATAAAACGAGATGAGTTTTATGGGAAAGAAACATATCACTGTATTATATAGTAATGAAAGTGGAGATTACAACCAAAGCCTTGATGTTGCAAGGTCCCCTTCCGATGACCCTTTGCTCCAACACACACACTTTCTCCAACCTTGAATGAATAAAATCCACAATGACTTGATAAACTAAGATGAAGCCCTCAAGTATGGACTGAAGTAGAATTCCTCATCCAATTATTAGCCTATTCAATATTAATCTTGCTTGAATCAACCTTCATTAACCTTAGCCTTTTCCATGAGAAATCCCTCTTTATATAGGAGAAAGAGAGATGGTTAAAGAGATTAGGATGATCCCACCAAATCAAAGAAGCGAGTAGGATCCCAACCATATGGATGCCACCTCATGTTCTAGAAGACCCTCTTCTAGAACTTTCGTGAAGGTCGACCTTTTCTTAGCCTTTTGACATCGTCGCACCCCAGTTTTAGAGAAGCATGTGGAGACATCGCAAAATAGTTTTAGGGAAGAGTATGACGACCAGGCATCGTCGCACCCTGCTTATGATGCAACCTGCGATGACCTTCCTTAATAGGTTTTTTGATAAGAAGATGTCAATCACCTTTCTCATGAAGATAGGATCCTTTGGGAACATGAACACATGTTTGTCAATGGATCAGCAAGATGACCAAAATAATGTGTAACAGAATGCCCCCCAAAGTATGAGGTTAGAACTCGTGACAACCAAAATACTTTTTAGAATGTGTGTGTTGGAAACAAAGAGTGCACCAGTCGGGAACCTGCAAATAGTCAAGCATCAGCATATTAATATACCATTGTCCAAGGTAAGCATTCCCATAATTAGATTACAAAGTGTCAAATGAGTCATGACCACTATATATACACCGTGGATCCATGTTAAGGTGAATCGGCATAGCCACCCAGAATACACTATGGATCTATGCTCTAAAATGACTCAAATTCATACATAGCCATGAGACATACAAAGTGAATCTATGTGTCAATAAAAATCATGAATAATCCATCACAACCTGGGCTAGAAGGGTATGAATCAGGATCTTCATTTTCATCGTACCTAAGTACGAATCTAACCATGCGATTACAGGTGCTGAAGTCGAAAATGGTAGAAACCACTTGATTACCGATCAATGATGAGAACCGTTAACAAGTGCGAGGGAAATCACCATTGATGTCAATGACCCCCAAGGTACCCCATTACAATACAACGAGTGTGAATAACGGACTTGAAGTCGAAAACTCAAGGGAATACTCCAATCAGGGGCCAATGATGTGAACTGACCGTTGAAAGCGAATAAACCTACCATTGAGGCATGTAGGCTCTAAGGCACTGAATGATTTCTACGTATTGTTCCTGGATAATGAGCTGAGGTCGACAGGAAAAGACTCATCAAAGGAGGGCCTTGATGTATCCCCCATCAATGACATGAAATAAATAACAGATTTGAGATAGATCAGAGTATGAAATGATTCGAAACTAACACAGGGAAGGCCAACATGGTAGAGAATTTATAACTGCAGATGGCTGACTCAATAGGAGGCTTATTAAGAATTGACTTCTCTTGAACATATGAACGACATGACAATGATCTTGGCAGCACTGACTCAAGGAGGACCCAACATATAGACATGCATATGTTCAAACGAGAGACGGATGGATTTCCCAACCTGGATACAATGATGAAGGGGTGTCATGTTCAAGAGCGACTATTACTACCACTAACATGGACACAGAGACACATTTCTTTCCCAAATTTCCCCCCACCATCTATGGCGAGTACCTCTTTATTTTTACACAAGCTTGAGGAGGATAGCATATGCTTGTTGATGTAAGCTCATCCTTGGATGAGTCCCTCGGAGTATGTTTAACAAACCCTTAGAAGGAATGGTTCAGTCCCATATGGGTTTTTGGATGTTTGTTTAACGAGTCCAAAGAGAGAAAAATTGGGGGTTTTTCATGTTTAGAGAGTCTGAAAAAACACTTAAAGAAGACTCCACAAGTTCCATTTTCGTAAGTTAATCTGATGAGACCGAAAAAATGATAACCTACCTCTCATCAAATGTTTTCGTCAAATACTTTTATGAGCGTGAAAAGAACAAGTTCGCTCGACAATCTTTTCATTTTTATGTAGAGTGAAAAGAGCTTAAAGGATACTCCATGGGTTTCGTTTTTCGTGTTACCAATACAAGTATGAAAAGATGAGTATGGAAAATATAAAATAATATAAGAAATAACAATGAAAAAATTAAAAAAGTAATAAAAATAGGTAAAAACTTACTTTTACCATTTCATTGTTACTCCACCCAAACTTTGCTCCAAAACCCCCATTTTACCTCAAGTTTCCACAGCAGATTGCGGGAGGCACAGTTGATAATTTGGTGAACGGTCTCCACAGAAGTAATTTTCATAACCTTCAATTTTTCATGGATTCATTTTTTCTTTCCATTGGTTAGAAATGGATTTTTGGGTTGCATTTTCAAGGGTACTTGTGCTCAAAGGTCATCGCAAGCGCCCTATATCATGCCCTGTGATGAACCAGGGTCATCGCAAGTGGAATTTAAGCTATAGTGCAATGACTCCGCACTGTACGAGCGAGCTAGCCTGCGACATGCACAAAACAAAAAATATTTTTTGATGTTTATTCCAATAAAAAGTTTCCAGGAGAGAGATGAAGGTGCTAATCCCTCTTTTATGTTCCATTTTAGGTTTTCTATAGTAAGGATGTTGGAATGGCAGGAGAGTGAGCATGAGGATGAAGATTACTTTGCCAGGAATGACCCGGGAGTAGTAAATACCCTCCGACAGTGTGTACTGCTAAAATTCTTCAAGGTCTAGGGCATGAGGGCCCAGTTGAGGTTTCTCGAATACTTAGTTCACATGTGGGATGTGGACCAACAGATATTTTGTGGGGGGGCTCACATTCTTCAATATTGAGGATATCTACTTCTTGACTGGGTTATCTCACCGTGGGGATCGAGTTACACTGACAGGTAGTAGAGGAGGTGGCGAACCTATGAGCCACTATATCAGCACACATTGTGTGCCTGGTACTCAAAATCATAGCGGAAAAGTATCTATAAGAGATGTCTGTGACTTACTTTTACGGACTATCCTCTACACCATTGTGCACATGGCAGGGAGTGCAACTCCCCATATGGACCTTCAAAGGGATTTCCAGTATGCACTGGAATGTATGGAGCCCCGAGTTTTCAACTGGAGTGACTAGGTTCTCAGAAGTATGAAAAAATAGTTGACCAAGTGTAGGAGAGGTGACCTGAAGCAGTTCATATACGGGTCAATTTTGGTGTCCTTTTTCCTGGAGAGGGTTCCAAACTTGCGCCTACTGGTAGAGTGGGGCATACTTGCCCCACAGGATCCAAGAATGAAAAGGTGGGTCGACCTCATGGCACGGCATGTGACTGGTCCTATCATCAAGTATAATGACGTTTTCTTTGATTGGTTGAGGCCCCAGATGCTTATGGTAGATGATTATGCATATGTCGGCTTAGACTTCTAAGGTGATCCAGAATTGGTTCTTCCTGAATGTTCTCGATGGGGGAACATAGGTAAGAAGTACATTTTGTTGTTATAATGTTTTTGTGATTTTTAAATATGAAATGTTTTTATGTTCTTTATCCAATGACTAATCAAAAATCTCTTTGATGATGCAGACGTGGGACCTCATTGACCTCCAGGTTCATCTCCCATTCATAGGAGAGGGGAGAGAGTTGAGGCAGCATGATTAGTCGTTGATGACTATGAGGCTATAGAACAAAACTTGGAGGGGCTAATGATGGATGTACCAGATGCCTCTATTGATGATATCCCGAGGCGTTATCAGTGCCAAATAGTGGGTGTGTCTACTTCCATCGGTCGACTGCTCCGTAGAGTAGCATGAGAAGTCGCATGTTACCGCGAGCAACATTCTTGATGTTTTATTTGTATATGAAGCCATGTGCTTCACATTTTTGATATTTTGGTCTTCGGACAAACAATTTTTGTAAAAAAATTTATTGTTATACATACATATATATATATATATATATATATATATATATATATGAGGCTTCTAGTGGCTTACTTGTTGTATATACAAAGTGTGATTGGATTTTATAAATTTCTCAAATGTCTGTCTAACACATAATTAGCCAATGCATATGTTAATGTATTTAGACATCTAGGAATGTGTTGATATTCAATGCAATCAAAATGACGTTCCAAGAGATGAATTCGTAAATATACCCTTAATAGCATAGGACTTCGAATGGAGTAAACATCACTCAACTGTAATCCCACTAACTGAGAGTCAATAATTCGATGACTGCACTATATTCTGCAATATTGTTGGTTGCACGACCAAGGCAAACACCATGTAGACTAATCAATTCATTCGTAGGTACGTAAATTTCCCAAGCAATAGATGCTAAGTTCTGAGTACTGCGACTAGCTCCATCAACGAAGCCAATATAGGGTAGCGAAGACACCGACATTTGGAAACCAAACACAATGCAAGGTAAGCAGCTGAAGGTCGAAACCAAACAACGAAAAAGCACACAAGAGTATGATACACTAAAAGTATAAGCACTCATGCAAAAATGACTTAAGCATAGTACTTATTTAAGTAAAGCCCATTTCGGGGCTGACTCAAAGGGATTCCATCATAATCGACTAGCTCATAAGCTCCCTTCTCCAACACACGTTTGACAATGTAAGGACCTCACCACATAGCCTCAAATTTATCGACCCCTAGAAAATCATGATCTTGCTCGTAGAGGAGAACTAGATCACCTTCAGAAAAAAACACGTGGCTTGACATGCTTGTCGTATTAGACTTTAACATGTTTCTTCTTAGTTTCAATAACTAGGGCGGTGTCACGATGGGTTTTATCTAATTGCATTAGATACAAAAGATGCTCTTCTTTAGCAGAGGTATTGGGGAGAAGTTCAATGGACAGTTTCAAAGACAGTATTTCACATTTAATCGAAAAGATAGCCTCGATACCATAAACTAGTTGAAAAGGTGTAAATACCGTGGCAAACTTAACAGATGTCCGATAGGCCCATAATGCCGAGAAAAACATCATGTTCTAGGTTGTCTTGTGAATTCCTATATTCCGTCAAAGCATAGTAATGATAAATTTGTTGATTGCTTCAACTTTGCCATTGGCCTGTGGGTAATAGGGGGTTGATTTTTCATGGCGAAGACCATACTTTTCAGTAAGTTCGGACACCATGAAATTCTGAAAATGACTACCATGATCAGTAACAACAGTTGGAGGGATACCAAAATGAGTAATGATATGATTGAATATGAACAATGTTGCAGTTGTCCCGTTGTTATCAAATGTAGGCATAACCTCAGCCCATTTAGTGAAGTAATCCACAACTACAATGATGTATCCATGCCCCCTCGACCGAGTGAGGGTTACATGTCATGAAGTCAATGCCCCATTTGGAAAATGGACCAACAAAAACTACAGGATGTAAAGGAGCAGGATGAGATCTTATCTTGTTATTATAATTTTGGCAAGCATGGCATTTTTGAACAACAGTGATGCAATCTTTAAACAAAGAAGGCCAGAAATGACCCGCTTGTAAGATCTTTTGGGCAGTGGCATACCCAGACATATGACCACCACAAGCTCTGAAGTGACATTCGTTCAAAGATTTCTCAGCTTCGTCGTAAGTGAGACATCGTTGAAAAATGGAATCAACATGACGAAGGTAAAGAGTATCACCTAGAATGATGTATTGGCGAGCTTGATACCATATACAGTAATGATATGTACTAGATAGATCGGGATGTAAAGTTTGATTTTATATATATATAATGATATGTCCATACCATACATCATCATAATTGATCGGAAAAAGGGATTCATCAGGTAAGGAATCCTCTGCCACATTTTTTGTCTCAGTGGAGGGAAGGTCACATATAAGTTCAGCGAAAACCAAATATTTCTTGGACTTAGCATGTTCAAACTCTAAGTCAAACTCTTGGAGAATAACTATCCATTTGGAGTACTTTCCCCCTAGCAGTTGTCGGGTAAGAATATGTTGCATAGGGTTGCAACCGGAAATAACAGTGGTCCGGCGTAAAAAGATATAATGATGAAAACGTTGGACATCTTAAACAGCTGCCAAGGCTAGTTTTTACACATGGAGGTATTTGGTCTTAGTAATCGTGAGACTCCAACTCAAATAGTATATCACATGTTCGTCATGCGAATCATCCTCTTGGAATAAAACCATGGATATGGTAGAGTCCGAAGCAACTAAGTAGAGGAAGTAATCCCGACTATAGTCAGGGGGAAAGAGTAATGGTGTACAGGTTAAGGTAAGTTTCAAATCTTTGAAGGATTTGGTTGTAGTATCATCCCATACAAAATCATAAACTTTATTGAGTAAATGAGTGAATCCTTTTGTCATTTCAGCATAATTGGGGATGAAACGATGTAAAACGTTTGCCTTCCCTTACAAACTTTGGAGCTAGCGTAAAGTGGAAGGAGGAGGTAGATTAAGGATAGTCTAAACCTTCAGGGGGTCTACTCGAATCCCATGTATCGACATAATCAAACCAAGTAGTCAGTCGAACTCCACACAAAAAACGCATTTGTCTGGGTTTAAGTGGATATGATAATAATGACAACATACGAAAATGGCCCTCAAATGTGTCAGGTGATCTTGGAGACACAGGGAATGCACTGGTAGATAATCAAGATAAGGTTGCACGATGTGCTTAATATCATGGAAATAATAAGACATAGCACACTAAAAAGTCGCGCTAGCATTCTTGAGACCAAAGGGTAATTTACGATAGGCAAAGGTCCCCCAGGGAAAATAAAAGCGATCTTGCATTGGTCCGTTGGTAAAATATTAATTTGATTATAGCCGGAGAAGCCATCCATTAAAGAGAATATTTTACTGTCGGCGCAGTCGTCAATGATCTGGTCGATGAAAGGGGTTGGGTAATTTTCCTTAGGATAAGCTTTATTTATGTCCCTATAATCTACACAGACGTAGATGGTACCTTGTTTTTTATTCACCAGAACTAGATTGGATACCCAATCAGTCAAATCCATGAGATAGATAAAGCCAACTTTAAGAAGTTTTTCAACTTCAAGCTTGATAGAAACTACTTTGTGTGGGTGCATTGGGTGAAGTCTCTACTGAATGGGCTTAGCGTCTGGGTATGTCTTAATCTCGTGTACAATGATATCAGGATCGATACCTAGAATCTCTTAGTAACTCTAGGAGAAAACGTCATGGAATTCTTGGAAAAGGGCTTTATACTCGCAGACCTCGTCAGTAGAACATGAGGCTCCAATATGAACAGTATCCACAACTCTGGGTTTAATTGATATGTTGAGAGGGACGGTAGATGAAATGTTTCTCAATTTCCCTTCGTACAAAAAATCATGTGATGACTCAGGAACTGAGGAAATAACCACAAGGGTCGACGGAGTCAAAATCCATTGGTAACTCTCTACGGTGTCATGTTCTAGAAAGAGAATGGAGCAATGATGCCCATCGTCCCAGGGAGTGTCTTCCATAGACATGACTGACATGATCATTTCATCGGTAGGAAAGATCATGTGAAACAGATCAGGAGATGAATCACAAAGAGAAGGAGGGGAGAGGGATGTCAATTGAATATCTTAGTAAGCGGATTTGACTGGACTTAAAGGAATCTTGTCTCCATAACGAGGGTAATCACCAGGGATAGGAACTACCGATGGGTTATACGACGCGGGGGTTTCACGAACGGTGGTGGATATCATGCTAATAGAGGCAACAAAAGGAGGGGGAATATCGGGTGGTGGGATTGGAAAAGTACCCATCAAATTTGAATCTTTCAGAAGACCCACTCTAACATTCTCGTAACTAGGGGGTTTCTTTGATATGAAAGGAACATTGCTAGTATGGGAATCGAAATTTTAAAAGGCCAATTGGTCAATAGTAATGACCTTTCCTTGGTGTGGGAAGTGTACCACGCGGAAAAGAGTAGACACAAATGCATGCATGGAATCAATCCATCTACGACCAAGTAAAATATTATAATCAAGAAGTGCATCGAAGACCTCAACTTCGACATTGACCGATTTACCTTCCAACATAATAGATAATGAGGGAAGAACAACGTAGGGTTTAAAGCCTATACCATTGAAAGCCTTAAGTTTATTGTGTGATTCGGTGAGGGTGGGAGAGCCAATGGATTTCCAACAAGTAACAAACATAATGCAAGTCGAGGATCCTTCATCAATAACAATTCTACAGGTGTTCTTGTTTTCAACAACAACTTGGATCTGGAATGCTAACTAAGGAGGAAGCCTTGGAACGTGATCTTCCAAGTCAAATATTATGAGATTAGTATATGTGGGATCAATTCCATTGATGGCCTTTAACAATGCCTTTCGTTGAGCAGAACAACTTTGAAGGACTTCAAGATCTGACATGGTAGAGGGTGCGTGTGCAAGGTCTTCTACAATAGTGTAGTTCTGTGTAGCTCGTGCATGAGGATTGAACGAAGACTTTTGAAAAATTCCCTTTGGAGGAGGGCGAAGGAATATATCGAGACCCGATATTTTGAGATAAAGAGGACCATTTGGAGGTGAATTTGAAGGAGAAGGTTGGACCAACAAAGGTGGTATATCATCAACTTTATCTTTTAATGGAGAGTAATATTTGGCTCGAGTTGTGACTGCAACTTTGTTCTTTTTAGAATCACCAGTACACATAAGAACATAAGAAGAGGTAGAAGTGGTAGCTTGGTCATGAATGACCAGTTGGGCTTGCTGCTGAGAAGGGAAAGGTTGTGACAAAACAACAGGTGTAGGAGGTTTTCCGCTCCCTTCGAGGAACTTAGTAACCTCGGCGCATCTTGGACAATCTTTCGTGTAATGATCGTCACCACAAATCAAGAACGGGTAATGAGGCTTATGTTTGTCTCTCTCATCAGCGGTTTCTATTTTGGATTTATCAAATTGTGGATTATTATTCTTGTCCTCCTTGTTTTTACCCTTCCCTTTCTTTTTATTTTGATTCTTTCTGGTAGGTGCGGATTGAACATAATTAACTTCGGCGGTATTATCGGTGGAAGTTGTATGAGCAGGAGTATTTTGTGCATTAGAATTGTTAGGTTTGGGATTGGTGTGATTGGCTTGTGTTGATTTGTTCTCAGCATGGAAGGTTCCAATCACACCATCAACATCATGAGAAGTTGTTGGAGTTTTTGGGGTAGGGTGTTTGGAAGGACAAGGAGCATCAAGGATCAGATTGTAAAGTGTTCATGTTTGCGAATAAACGAGATCGAGATATTGAGCATGACTAATCACCTGCTCTTCAGTGACAACACCACCCATGAAGACATCACGAGTGATAGGTCCAATGAGTGATTTGGTAAACCACTCGTCCAACAATTGATTAGGAAGAGGAACTTTGATTAAACATCTTCTTCTCCTCCACTCATGAATGTGATCAGAAATATGAGTGGACAAGGATTACTTGAAAGAACTCAAAATTTTGGTTCCCGTCTCGTATCAAATTGGTAACTGGTAATGTGTCAAAAATGCCATGGATAAGGTGTTAAAATAGTTGAAGAAACCTCACGGTAACTTGATGTACCATTTTGTTGCCGAACCCATGAGAGTCTGTTGAAAAAGTCGTAATTTGACAGAGTCATCCATTAAGGAGTTGGATGAACACCATAGATGAAAATTCATAACATGATTATTCAGATCTTCTCCTGCTTGACTATCAAATTTAGGAATGTCAGACGGTAACTTGACCGGTATGACGGGCCAGTAAGGAGAATGTAATATAGGATCATTCAAAATCCTAGATAGATCAGGTAAGTCCAAAGTGACCAGGAAAGGCAACTGTCGGTTCAATTGTGGAAATTGGTAGTTTTGAGGGGGAAGCCTTGTAGGTATACCAGTGGGACCATAAGTAGTCTACAAATAAGGAGACAGTCCTGACAGGTTTGATTGTGGAGGAATTTGAGACACATAGCCCATAGGGTTGGGTTTATTAGAGATTTTCCCTTGGAAAGGAACACTAGATTGAACGTTCGAACCCCAAGCGGGATTCAAAGAACTTGGATACATGATCTGAAAATAGGGGGCTAACTTTTTTTTCTATGCAAGCACCCTCTACTCCATTAAAATAAACTTCAGGACCTTGCTCAATGTCTTAGTTGTGCAAGAAGATTTATGTGTCAAGTTTATGCATCTTCTAGGTGTTTATGTGTGAGGAATTTTTAAAAGGTTAAATATGTTGTTTACATAAATACAACAGAAAAAATAACTTGCAACAAATAATAACCAGCAAACACTCACAACAAGAACAACATGATAAAGGAGTTCACCCCCAACTAAGCTACATCACCTTGAGCCTCCATCAATGGACTAGGCTCTCTGGGATTAGTTTGTCAAATATTATTTTACATGCTGCTTCTCAACTCCAATGAATTTACTAACTATACCATTGGGTTCAGAATACATAAAAACCCCAAAAATGACTAATAGAACTCTGAAAAACGGACCATGGCTCATCCGAGCATGACCTCTTCTACATGTGGCCTTGAGCTTACCTGAGCTTCCTTGTCGAAAAAAAACCTGTAAAAGTCCTCAAAAGCCTTTGAAACCTGTCCCAATGTGTTGAAAGAATAACAATTAGCCAAAAATGACTATTCAGTCACAAAAAATAGGCTTGGGCTTATCTGAGCATGACCTCGATCAATGGTGGCCCTAAGCTCCCTGGAGCTCCTAAAACTTCAAGGTAGAAAAACCTGCAAAATAATTTTCCAAATGGATTTGAAAACTGTGCCAATGGATTCAGAACATCCATAAACCCCTAGTTGGGATTTTTCGGCACCTCATTTAGCCAAAAGATGAAGAAGTTAGGCCTCCTGCCATTTTTCTCCTTCAAGCTTGTTGTCTTTGGTTCGCCAATCCGCACCTCCTGTGTGAGTAACCTAGCTTCTGGGGGTTTCCCATGCATAAACCCAACACACATTCCCATCTCCACAAAACACTCCAATATGTCTCACCGTTATCGAAACTAAGCCCCCAAAGACAGATGTGTTGGGTGCATGGGGGGCCATGTGGCCAAGTCTAAACGCGAAAAAGGGCTCCAATGCCAAATGGCATGAGCACTTGACAAGTGGCAGAGGATTCAAAGGAGGTTGCATGACCGTTGGGTGTGCACCTTGGTTTTTAGGTGTGGTCACATGGGGAACACACTGCGATCGGGGGCTGGGGCTAAGCCCCAGCCTGGACCCTGCGCCCATTAGAAAATAATGCACATTTAAATACAATGTAATCCATTGTATGGTAAGGACTACCATAAGGGCACGCCGGTTGGGCGGCCTCTGCTAAAGATTTTCATTGTGGGGGAGGTCCGGGGTTCGATCCCCACGGACTCCATAAAATTTTGACTTACCATAACCATGGTGTTAATTTAAATAAAATTTAAAACATATAGTGTTAAGAAACAATAGCGTGGCGTGTTGGCAGGGAAACCTTTTCTAATACTTTGCATAAGGTGGGAGGTCTAGGGTTCGACCCCCGTGGACTCCATAAAATTTTATACACCAAAACAATAACAAGGTGCCACGTGGTAGCCCATGCCTGGGCCACGTGGCACCTTCCAATTTGCCAATAAAGCACCACGTGTCATCACGTCATTTGCCCAAGCATATATCAAATCAAAAATTTCCATGTCACCACTTGCCACATCAGTATATGACATGTCATCACTTCCATGTGTGAGGTACGACCCTGCCACATCATCACCTGTACGAACTATACGGACCGTATTTGGCAAATCGAACAGAATGCGATATCTCACTCATCCGATGTCTGTTTGACCCCGTTCGAAGTGCGTTGGGTTCGTGACAATGAGGGATAGACACTTTCATTTTTGGGCTAAATTTTGACCCCTGGTCCAGATTCTGATCAATACAATTGACCGAGGTTAGGGGGTAAAAAAGAGTTAAATTGAGGATGTTTCCCACCAAATGGTTGTATATTTCCTTGGAAAGGAAGTTTCCAAGGTAGAGATGGTATCACAGGTGCATTCTATCCATAAAGTGGGTTATGGAATCCAACCTGAGGTTTCCCCCCAAGTTGAGGTTGTGCCCCAATCTGAGGTTGTGCCCCAATCTGAGGTTTTCCCCCAAATTGAGCTTGTGCCCCAATCTGAGGTTGTCCCCCAAATTGAGGTTGACCTCCAACAGGAATCTGGAAACCAGAAGTGATAGAAATATCGGTGCCTTCAAGAGGATTGGAGCCACTATGGTCAAATCCTCCAAGGAAAGGTGGAGGAGGAACATAAGACCCTCTGGAGAGGACCTGGGCAAGTGTAGGAATGAAGCTAGCAGCAGCATTGTACCCAGGAGGAACAAAAAGTCCAGAAACTCTGGATGGAACCTGGGTAGAGGTAGCAATGGAAGTATTCAGATCTCTATACCTAGGGGGAAGTGAAAGATTCGATCTAGGTGGAAGTGGTGTTCCAATTGGAGCTTAGGAGATAACCACATTCCCAGTAGGAATCATGGTAGCTTGTGGGACCATAGTAGAATGGGTCATCTGGAGAGTAGGAATCAAGTGAGAACCAATCAACAACTAGTCTGGAACGATGGTGACATTACTGGTAGTACCATTAAAATGGTATAAAGGTATTGTATAGGTAACAAACATCTCAGGCAGTTATGATGCCATAGGTTGATCAGGGCTCACTACTAGGTTACTGTACAAATCACGTGTTGTCAAAGGGATGGAACTAGGAAAGGAATTTCCAGTAGTGTGAGTCGGGGTCCTAAATGATTCACCATGAAAAAGTGGATCCTCTACTCCAGATCTCGCATTAGGTCCAGTAGGTATTTCAATATTATCAACAACAACAATTTCTCCAGACGATTTCATGTGGAGTATACGCGCATCTGGTCTAAGAGGGGGAAGTCTGAATGCCTCTAAAGAGTCCAAAAAAAATTGAAATCCTTCTAAAGAGTGTGTGCTTCCAACTTCAGAAACTACCTCGTTTTTGGCTACTCCCTCTGGAGGGCCTTCTGGTGATTTAGGAGGCAAGGGTTGGTAACCTTCCAGATCTTTTGGGGGTAGCCCTTGCATTCTACGTGAACGATGAAGGTCGATGTTTCTTGAGCCAAGTAAATAACTTAGAAAATCTATGGTCGACTAGAGGAAACAAACAACACTCACCAATAGAATCTAGGAATCAAAACAAGCAAACAAACCTTCTTATTTCGAAGTCACTAGTTGGTGATGAAATCCAACGTCGCGAAATCAAGACAAGAAGGTGCTGGGATAAGTGGGTGGAAAAGTTACGTTGAAGACCTGCTTAATGGACTTACACCCTAGTGCAAGCTCCCACACATAATCGTGGGTATACCCTCCAAGGAGCCCAAGTGAGTTTGGCCAACGTCGACTCCAGGTACCGTGAAGACTTGCCCCTCCATAGTCACCTTGTGTAAATACCCTAGAGAGATAGGCTATTAAGGTTACAAGCTACAACAACAATGTCTGGGTAAATAGTTGACAGTCTGATCTACGCGAAAGGGCAGGGTATCTAGCCCGAAATCAACTCGAAAGGCTTCCACTCATAATTGTGGGTATACATTCAAGCGACCCCCATAATACATGCAATCTATACACCAAGACCAACAAAGCAGGGTGAGTAACTCTGCTAGTCTTAATGCGACCTCAGGTTTGACCCTTGTGTGAGAAGGGCTTACCAGGACAAAATGTAGCAATTGGATTTGAACTCTCCCTATCACAAGATACTATTGTGTTTTTTGATGCTTTGGAGAGTGTATCTCACAACCTATTCCAAAGCGCTATCCTAGCTAATGTTGGTGAAAAATATCCCTAAAAAAATAAAAGTTACTAATAAATTTTAAATTTATGTTGTGTTTTAGAGGTTGTTGCTTACTCAAAAAGGGATATGGAAGTGAGACTGTTGATGTTGTGAGCTTGACCCAATAAAATGAAAAAAGAGACGAATGTGCAATTTTCATTTCAATGAACTCTAGTTACAGTAGGGAGAAGGTATTTCTTTTGAAGTACAACAAGATACTAATTGCAATTCCTTATATCCAAATGAACTTAATTCCAAAAATCATGAACTACAAATTTTCCAATTTGTTCTTTTTTACAAATATTTTTAATGTAAAAATTTTCGTATAAGGGATTACCTAGAAAGAATAAATGAATTCAATTCTTTCTTTCCAAGAAAAAATCAAAGATGTGATAACGGAAGGAAAACGTAATCCGGGAAAATTGAGACATTCTCAACACAATTCCCAAATCAAATTTGTAAGGTAGACAAAAGTGAAAAAGAGAAGAAAAACTCTTGACATAAGCAAGCAAAAAGTGTTTCTTAATCAACAACCAATCTGACAAACAAAATGAATCCAAAACTCAGAACAAACCAAAGACTCTTCGTCAAACAAGCACTCAGATCAAGATATGAGATTATATCCTCGTGACAATGAGAAAAAGTAAAAAACTTTCAAAATGCAAAGAAATACTTTCAATCACTGAAACCCAATCACAAGCAAGATTAAAACTCAAGAATCAATCAATCATGGGCATAGGAGGTTCACCCCAAGCTACTAAGGAAAATCTGGGTGGTAAAAGGCAAAATGATTCACTCCATCAAAACCTATAGGAGTCGTCGTAGGCTGAGTATAAGACACAGAGAGATGAGCTAAGGTTGTCGCAGGGCACTAGCTAAGCAGAGTGTGATGTCATCGTAGGGCACTGGATTGGCTAAGAAGAGGGCAACATCTCAAGGTCGTCATAGAATTTCAGTAAGGTACATTGGGACGATCTCTGTAAATTTGGAAAAAATGGAAGAAAGACAACCAATCTAAAAGAACTTCTAAATTGAGGGAGTCTAGATGGATCACCCACAGACTTAGAGAATGAAAATTATCAGCGGAAGGAAGGCTAAAGGAAAATGGGAAGAAAAAAATCAAAAGGAGGTTGTTTCCCCAGTATGGTCGCCAATTTTGTTACAGGACTTATCGGTAAATGCAGACATAAATAGATCTCCCTAGATCTAGAACAAAACAGAATAGAACATGACACTTTCCCTAAGCTCTAATCATAGAGTTTACTATCTAGCAAGAGATGGGAAACATGTCGTTTAAATATCTCTTCCTCTTTCCATTGTCATCCTAGCTCCACTCCAGTGCTCCTGTGATATTTGATCTGCAAGGGAACACAAGCCAACCAAAGTGAAAGAAATATAGCACACTCAAAGAGAACCTATGTATTTGATCAAGGAATCATACAATAAAACGAGATGAGTTTTATGGGAAAGAAACATATCACTGTATTATATAATAATGAAAGTGGATATTATAGCCAAATCCTTGATGTTGCAAGGTCCCCTTCCGATGACCCTTTGCTCCAACACACACATTTGCTCCAACCTTAAATGAAGAAAATCCACAACGACTTGATAAACTAAGTTGAAGCCCTCAAGTATGTACTAAAGTAGAATTCCTCATCCAATTCTTATCCTATTCAATATTAATCTTGCTTGAATCAACCTTCATTAACCTTAGCCTTATCCATGAGAAATCCCTCTGTATATAGGAGAAAGAGAGACGGTTAAAGAGATTAGGATGATCCCACCAAATCAGATAAGTGAGTAGGATACCAACCATACGTATGCCACCTCATCTTCTAGAATATCCTCTTCTATAACTTTCGTGAAGGTCGACCTTTCCTTAGCCTTTTGACATCGTCACACCCCAGCTGTAGAGAAGCATGCAGAGACATCACAAACCATTTTTAGGGTAGAGTGCGACGACTAGGCATCGTCGCACCCTGCTTATGATGCAGCCTACAATGACCTTCCTTAATATGGTTTTTTATAAGAAGTAGTCAATCACCTTTCTCATGAAGATAGGCTCTTTTGGGAACATGAACACTTGTTTGTCAATGGATCACCAAGATGACCAAAATAATGTGTAACAACTCTACTGAACATAAACAAGTTCCTAACTCCCCAACCTCTGTAGGATTTCAGTTTTTCAATGATCTCTCACTTGAAAAGGTGTAAACGCTCCCTTGCCCCACTTCCTGACCACAAAAAAATGAACATTATTTGTCTAATCTTAGTGAGAATAGAAGAAGGAATAATGGCCACTGCCAACCAGTAAACTGGCAGGCTCTCAAGTACGGATTTGATAAGAACAAACCACCCTCCTAAGGAGAGAAAGCAGTGGAACCAGAGACCGATCCTTTTCTCTACTAGCAGGGAAAATATCCCTATTACTATACCAGGGTCAAAGTATAGGCAGAGCTATGATCTCCCTTAAAATACAATCTAATTCCTAAACTACCCCAAACACTCTAAATAGATGAACAGAAAGAGATAGGAAAGTAGGTCAGAAGTAGTACCTTTAGTCCAATGTTTGATGTAGACCACCTCCAGCTTTGTAGCTCCTAGGATGCAAGTCTCCTCCCAAAGATGACCTGCAAAAATACTTAGGCAAACAACGCTATAAATATTATATCTCTCCTCATCAATATTATGGTTAGATATAAAAATGAAAAACATAAAGATATCATTTGGGATAGGAAAAATATTATTTTATTCAAATCCAAAGATCGAAAATTACAACCTTTGTAGGTCGACGCTCCATGAACCTAGTCTGGACTCCTCTTAGTGTTGCTCCAAGTGCACTATCCCAATGTTTTCTCTCACAATTAGTTGATCACTTCAGAGGAAGGGAAGGGATTGTATAGGAGAAAAGGATAGAAAGGGAATGTTGAGGCAAAAACTCAGAAGGGGTTGCAAATACTTGGGCAAGGAGGGAAAAGGGATTTGGGTAGATTTCCATTGATCTAATGCTTGATGTGTAAAAGGGACCCCAATACCTCCTTTTATATGACAAAAGGATAGTTATTCAGTTTGGGTAGGGGCTATAGTAGGTGAATTGTTTGGGAAACCCTCGATAGCCCGTAAACTCCACTGAATTCCTTGCAACCTTTTATTTTTTGAAACTTTTGGAGGTAAACGCGGGTTGTTTAGTATGCAACTAGTGTATGTACATAGTATGTCTAGCATGCAACAACCGTATGTATGCGGGAAGTAGTACAACAGGACGTGTATATGCTCAAAAAAATGGTTTTTTAAATAGAGTTCCTCAACAGTGATTTGGCAAATTATGCAAGTAGAAAGGCCAATCCCATGTATGCATAGGTAGGGAATTTTAGGGCTATAAAAAATGCCCCTAATGTGTGAGGTCAGAAGAGAAACTGATGGCTGAAATACATTACAATAAATTTACCAGTGGGAAGGCACAAATTCGAGTGAGCCTAGGACCAGAGTTCGGGAGGTCACCATCTGCAAAACAATAATAATCTCTTTGAGGTAGGCATACCCATGCTCAGGATGAACTAATCATGGTTGCCAATCAAGTACACTACAGATCCATGTTATATAAATGTCTATATAAATTGTAGCCACAAGAAATACATAGCAGATCTATGTCTCAAAATCATTCGATGATATTATAATACAATACAATATGCATTGTCAAGAAGCATCAGCCTGTGGTCAAAGATAAGGGATTCATAGCTCAAGAAACAACTTCAAGATCTTCAACAAATCAGGTAGGAGTTCAATAGGAGTGTAATACTCACTACTCTGATGTCTTCGACAAGTCGTCGGGAAAACACTGGAGGATCTCGATGATCAGGCAGAAAAATTCATCGATTTTGAATCTAGACTTGACTGGACTCACGGGATGGTAAACTCATGAAATTCAAGAGACAAACTGCAGAATGGCCAAATCAAGTTGGATAAAACTTCCCTTGGACAAAATCACAAAAGATGATCAGACTCAGGCTACGTAATATTGGCATAAGTTTGTGATGCAGGAGGCACCACAAACTCTCCATATGTTTGGAAGAGTAACCAAATGGAGGAGGACACAACTCTATGTAGTGAGAACAACTTCCTAAGGTCATACTAGATCCCAATGCTTGACGAACAAACGAAAGGATTTTCTTTGTCCATGGGAGACTATATTACTGTCGAAAAAAGAATGTATATTTCTCGTCCCCTCTTTTTAAAATATTTGATTTTTTTGTCTTTTTCAATTTTTTAATGAGCTTGAAAAAGAATAAAAGAATGCTACGTTAGAAAGGAGGAATGAGTGTCGCGAGCAAGCAAACTGGTTCCAAGCGCATGGAACATACTAATTCTCAAGGAAAGGAGACATGTGCAGGATAAGGACACTCGGGGAAAATTCCTCCATGGGTCGGGGTGTCAGATTGCAGAGGAAAAAAGTGTTGCAAAGCTTGCATATAAGGAATGTTTTAAAGGTTCAGTTGAGAGCAACATGGATTCGACATTAGGCCAAAGACACAAAGATGAGACTCGCAATGTGATTAATTATAACACAACAAGACTCCTTCCATGTAAATTTTTATGAGCCTAGAGAAGGAAAGCTCGGTGGTTTTTTCACTTTTAGAGAGTCTGAAAAAACATTAAAGAAGACTCAAGGGAGTGCCTTTTTCATAATTAGTCCAATCGGCTAGAAAAAAGGTTAAACTTGCACCGAAAGGATTCCCTTTCAAAACCATTTTAATGAGTGTGACAAAGACAAGATCACTCGGCTATCTTTTCAATTTTAAGGAGTCTGAAAAGAGCTTAACTATGGACTCACAACATTTTTCTAATTTTAGTCTCCTTAGCCCGAAAAAGTATAAAATATAACTGAGGAGAACTCTCTCGGCGAGAAGAATCTCTTGAGGCGTACCTTTTTTCCTCAATAATCTACTGGCTAGAAAAAGGGTTGAACTCATGCCAAGTAGATGTTATTCTGGACCAATTTAACAAGTGTGAAGGAACAAGGTCACTCGACGATCTTTTCATATTTAGGGAGTCTGAAAAGAGATTAACTATGGACTCCAGGGGGGGTTCCTTTTTCATGAGTAATATCCAAGGCCCAAAAAAGAGATAAACCAAAACCAAGGAGAATGTTCCTTTTTCGAAAATTTAGTCCCTCAGGCCCGAAAAAGGGTTAAACTTATTCCTGAGAATACTCTTCTAGTGAACCAAAGTTCTTGAAGCATACCTTTATTCGTAAAATTATCCATTCTGACCGGAAAAGGGGTAAACTACCATCAGACATATGTTCCTTCAAATTTGAGTTTGACGAGCATGGAGGGAAACAAGATCGCTCGACAATATTTTCAATTTTAGAGAGTTTGAAAAGGGATTAAAGAAGACTCCAGGGGGATACTTTTCTCAAATAATCCAGACGAGATCGAAAAGAATAAATATAGTCTCATTGGATGTTGCTTTCGAGATTTAAAGAGATCTTGAAAGAGAACAAAGCGTGTTCATTCGGGAGTCCTGTGGGTAAGGCCAAGAATTGTAACACCCATCTAGGATGTTAAACAATTAATATTTCATTAAATACATACACAATAACAACTTCATTTTAGCATAATTTCATTTATTTTGATTTACACAATTCTTCTACATTTGCTCAATGATAAATCTAGATAACATGATGAAATAAGTAATATGTTAACTCTATGATTTAGAACTTAAAAAAAAAGTATATACAAAATATCAATAACCAAATACCACCGAAAAATACCTCCTCCTTAGCTTGTTTAAGCTCATCAGTTGTAATGTAGTCCTGGGCGCTTCCAAACATTCTTTTCCCGCTTGCCCAGAGTGAAACAACGGAATCCTCCCAACCAACTAGGAGTCTAGCCGAATTCCTAGCTCCAAGAAACCTTTCGATTTCTTGGCCCTCCGTGCCCGTGACTCCAAGAAAAACAAAGCACAAATGCTCAAAGAAAACCATCATAAGAAATATATCTTCCAAAGATTTCACAACCTCTCATCATGCCCAAACATCCCAATGCCCTTCCTCGCCACTTCTTCTCCCTATTTATCAAGTTTCCATACACCCTTCCCCAAGTCTCCTCAACCACCCTCATTATTATCCACTAACCTCCCTTATTCAGATTTTTGGGAAAATATTAAAATAAAACTAAAATATAAATGACTTGCTTTAAACAACACTAAATAAAATGCAAATTCTTTCTTCTCATGCTAGCTAATAAATACAATTTGACAAGTTTCCCCAAAATGTACATGACAACCCATCATGCATGCTCATTTAATTCATCATAGCAACTATCAGTCAAAGTCAAAGAACATATTTAATGCTTCTAGATATTTTGTATGCAATATAATTTACATAATCAATAAAAATTCAATTAAATAGTTAATAATCTACTGTAATAATCAATACATTAATTAATTGTATTAGTGTACATGTGTTGGGTATGTGTGCGTAGCTAGCGGACACATATCTCATGCATGTACTAGCGATAAACAACCATTTCCTCTAGTTCATAGTTCATATATGATCACACCAAGACATGTAGGACAATAGATCAAGTAATGCATCATTTACTAATCTTAATGAACAAAATTACACCAATTAATCAATAACTCACTATCACACTTAAAATATCAATAAGAAATGAAAAGAGTGTTTTAAACATGGTAGGAACCAAGTGAGTAAACAATAGTGGCATCTCTAATCCCTAATCAGTATTCTCAACTAACATCGAAGCATCCTTCCTTCCTAACCTACTTCCATCTTCCATCCTATCATTTCCTCTATTGGACTAAGCTAGAGCATCAACTATATTGACCTAACTCCAGATAGAACCTGTAAGCAGAAGTGTCATACATCACGACCAAACTTCCCCAACAGGCAACTAGCAATCGCCATCACACGTCTAGGGGAGCGTGACTTCACACATCCCTCCCACGACTCTAGGTTTCAGAGGATAAACTGTGGGAAATACCTCCACTCCTCCTTATAGAACTAGGGTCAACACCCTACATCGAGCAATACTGTGCAACTACTGTTCTTAGAGTCACGTCATAAAACAACTACTCTGGGCAAGTTGTGCGTCCTATCAAAACCACACTCACCACAAATCATAGCAATATTTTGAATCATAAATTAAATAATAAGTACAACATATAGCATATACTATCTTCTTGATGTCTACGACATCCAAGTCACCTCAACACTACATTCATTTGGCTATCGCATAACTCATTAACATGTAAGTTAATCCACCAATAACTCATATCTACGCATATACATAATAATTTCATATAAGGATCCATATCTGTATTGACGTTCAATTTAAGAAATGCATGTTTATTTTTATTATGTCTGTCATGTGTTATGCATTGACATCATAACTTGAACTAGTATCCACGTACCTAAATTCCACATTTTAACTTGCATGTTTAAACAAACCAAAGAGCTATCATCATCATGAGTATATAACAGTGAAAATAATATCATGCAACACATAATTAGGTCAAGATGTACATATCTCAAATATCTATCTCAATCTAATTGATCCCAAACAAATGTTAAGAATTGAATTACCAAGATGAGTAAACAATCAATGTTATAACTCCCTAAAGGTCAAAATATGGGGCATTACATACACCCACCCTTCAAGAAAATTCGTCCTGAAGTTATAGTGATTCAAAATATAAGGAGAATTTATGGCATGACTTTTATGTGTCTTTTCTGATAGAAAACGTTGTGTTATATTGGTCACTCTACCTTGACTCGAGACTATTAATATATTGATTCCAACTACCCCTATTTAGTAGGAATCTTACTATGTCTCGACTATATGTTATTACCACTTGTAACTAAATTAACACAAAGGCACACTTCACTTATATATTTATTCATCCTAAGTTCCATATACGACCCCCATATTTGAAGTAAAGTGTACTAGTTAGATTGCTAGTTAGAAACTTAGCTTATCATCGGTTCTCTAGTCAACTGCATCTTATTTTGAGTTTGATATAATTTTGTTAAGTCATACATACAATCCCACATGGGATATATTGATAGTTATAAACAATTTTTATTGACTTTGATTATCACTCTAGCTTGACAGTACATATGCCATCACTCATGAGATTTGCATTCAAAAGTTCTTAGGAACATTGACTAAGATACTACTAACTGATCGTCATTTGATGTCATCACTGAACATGGTTTTTATTTTTATTTTTATTTGAGTTTTTGTCATTGTACTCAATCTCACTTTTCTCTTAAGTGATTAGAATTAGATCTAAACCAAGTTAAACATGGACTATGGGATTCTCTTCATCATAGTCAGGGAAAAACATGATTTCTATCCATAATTCACTATTACAAACATCCATATATCTAAAGAGCACCATGTTGACATGTGGGCTAGTGAACATTTCCATATCAAGAATAGGTTTACTATAAGTATCTATTCCAAAATCAAGGGACACCCCCTCTTCACCAAACATTCTCTCCAAAGAACATCAACCCCTTTCATGGGTGCTCTCTTCATATTCAATATTCAAGCATATTCAATAGCTTGGGCACATATTCCACACGGGCTTCATCTTTAACTTTTGTTATTCATCAACCAACATCTATTAAGGTACTTCTCTCTCCTTGTATTAATGTTATAGATCCTTCACAATATATACCTGAACTCCACTACTCTGTTACAATTAAGTAAACATCATCAATTAAGCACAATTTGACTTAACATCACGTTGGCAGATAGGAACTAGTCAATATACCAAATCACACATTATGATATAAATAAACATATTATCATGATGTTTTGCTTATCATTCTAAACTCAAGTTATAGGTTCACAACATAGGCCCACTCACAGTATACCATATCACTACACTAACCTAGGTAATTGATTAAAGACAATCCATAATTACTATTGTGGTAGACTTGGCACAACAACCTCTCTAGGCTCAAGACTTTCCCACTCACACTTAAGTATAAAAGAAACCCAAGTGCATAAGATACAATCCTAAGCTATCAAAACCTTCAATAACATACCACACCAATTTCTCCATTAACTAAGTAATATTTTACTAGCCAATGGTAAATTGCTACATGACCTTCCCTCTACTAAGAACAAGTATCACCAGAAAGGTCATAAAATTAATCTAGATATTCTCACACACAAGACCTATAATACACAATAATTAAGAGTAGAACACATCATTAGTTGTTTCTGATAATCATAAATATCATGGAGACCATAACATTCGTTGACCTCCCCATGAAGCCCACCACTTTTTACCTCACAAGTTGTCATTGTCTCTCTTGCAATGATGATACATCCTTCACTCTTAGGGATGTTGAGATTGGTTACTTTAGATGATTCTAACCAAGCCCTCGCATCCACTCGCATAGTGTCCTTTACCATTTACAAAAATTCATACGTATGCCTATGATTTCACTTGAAACTAGGTTCAGTCCTGGCCTCCCACTTACTCATTAAGTGGAGGATGACCCCTAAGCTATACATCATCCACGTTTCGTGTGTCAATAAATTATTTTGTAGCCTAGAAGATTTATTTCACTACGCCACACCAAACCTTAAAACATGTCAAGTTGGACTAGAATGGCTAAAACAAGTTTAATTATAATGTGCAAATCGAGTTCTCCATTATCCACTCTAAGAACTCGATTCCACAGTCAAGCTTGTAGAGGTTATATAATGCTACACTTACATTCCTTCTAGTGCTCACAACGCCATACACCACAACTTAAGTTATAAGTTTATAGTTTGAATATAAATAACACATTTCATTTACCCTAATTTAAAATCACTTATTAATTTACTCAACTTATACAATATATATATATATATACATCATTATTACCTCTCTTTATTATTCTTTATTATTGTGAAAACACCATATATATATATATATATATATATATATATATATAATATTATTATGTAAATATTTTATATAGAAAATTTTACTCCAAATATAAAATTGTTTAATATTACTTTCATATGATATTATCATGGTCATGGATATCACAACTTTCCTTACTCTTCTAAATTTGTTTTTTAAAAGGTAAGATGGTGGGTGGAGCATGAATATTCTTAAAGAATTCAAGATATAAGAATGGTTGAGGCACATGTACATGTGCTAGGATTCGATGTGAATATGGTCTAAAGCTTAATGGGAGTAGTAGGAAGGGTCAAGATAAATAGATTCAAGCTTTTATTAGAAAAATTTCTTCTATTGTCAATAGATTAGGTACATATTCATGTTAGAGTACACATTAAGTAATAGATAGAGTGCACGTGTTTCATTGCACAATGGTTGCATGAGTTGGTAGAACGATGCCTAAATCTATTCTCTTAGAATGACAGCTTGTAATGGAAGCACCAAATTAATTATTAAGGGTTTGATTTAGAGATGTGTTTGGTCCTCCCTCAACTTTCTCCATCCAAAATTCTTTTTGCTATACCCGACTTAATGAAGTTTCAGAGGGATGTAACCCATTCGAGGGTACGATGGAAAGGATTATGACTCAAAAGAGTCCTTCTTGACAGTTCTAGTCTAAGTGATGGGATAGTTGGCATGTCCAAAAATATTTTTTGCTATACCCAACTTAATGAAGTTTCAGAGGGACATAACCCATTCGAGGGTATGATGGAAAGGCTTATAACTCGATAGAGTCCTTCTTGACAAGTCTAGTCTAAGTGATGAGATAGTTGGCATGTATTCAAGATGGCCTTATCAAGGATGACTCGTACTAATTTATTAGGTGAGGTGTAGATTTTGTAAATATGTATTGCCTTCAAGGAAAGTTTAATTGAAATTTGGAAAATCCAAAGAAGACAACTGCAAGCCTTTTATCTTACAGTTTTATACTTAATTTGTATATATTATAATGTTGTCAGACCTAGGGAACTGAATATGCATAGCTCAAGGGGGGACTGTTTCTTATTCTGAAACCCTTTTCCCTCCATTTCTCCTTTTGATGTTGTTCCCGTCTCTCTTCTCGTGAGATAAGTTGTTAGGCTCTAGTACTGCAATGTCCATTATTGGTTAGAATTGGACATTTTGTTTTTCTTTGTTTATTGGTTTCTAGCTTAAGATCAACACGCCTTTACCTTTATATTTAGATTGCGGCTGTTTTATGTTGTTTCTCTATGTACATCATGCAGGCATCCTGTGTATGGCATGTTTCCAAAAATTTGAACCCGACAATTTGTCTTATACTCTTGACTATCCCTTGATGACCAGTTCTAACCTTTAGTAAAATTATCTTACCAGAATTGAGAACAGAAGAAACCGAGTTTATTACACTAAAGTGGACAATGCTCCTAGAGGCTTTTCAGTGAACATCATAACAAAAAGTTCCCAAAAACACCATGCAATGACAAGAGTGTCAAATAGGCTATCTAAAGTGTTTATATTAGCAAAGAAAGCAGAGAAGTCCAAGAATGTCAATGTTTTTGAATGGCTAAATAGTACAAGTTTAAAATGATGTTGTCCAACATACTTATGAGCTCATATCCAACAACTGCAATTCGGAGATCATATCTTCAATGATTTCATGACAAGGGTCTGAATATATGTGCCTCCTCTTTTTCTCCTTTGGCATACAATCCTCAACCGAAGAGTTTGTTCAAAAATTTGCAAAATATTACCGTCCAATTATTGTATTGGCAGCTGTAGCGATGACATTGGCACTTTTGATTGACCGCTCGCTTGGATTTTGCAAACGGGCTTACAAAGCCTTAGTTGTTCTGCTGACTGCTTGTCCATGTGCGATGGTTATCTCAACTCCAGTGGCCACATCTTGTGGGTTAGCCTATGCTACTAAAACAAGCCTCCTTATCAAAGGTGGGAGGTATCTGGAAGCCTTCGGGAAGCTTAAGGCAATAGCGTTTGATAAAACTAGAACACTCATAGAAGGAATATTCAAGCGAAACTAAAAGTTTAGGTAAGAAGGTAGCAGGGTTCATCCTCTGTCAGGGTTTCTAAGAATTGCACAGATGGTTGTGAGCCATTCCGTCGCCAGCTATACTTACTGGTTACCATTGCCCACATTGCCTTCCACCAGCCGCATATACAGGCCGGTATGGAGGCAAAATTCCTGAAGCTACACCCACCATAAAGAAACGCCTTTGGCTTAATAACCATAACCATCCTGGATAATTTGTGTGCTGTCGGTTTTCTTTTGCAACGAAATTCATAGAAACAATAGGAGGGGTTAGGGGTTTTGACTAGATTCGGGGTGTGGACTCTAGAGCACCTCGGTAATCCGACGTCTTTTGTTTTGCTTGTATAAATTAAAAACCAAGGATAAGGAATTTTGATAATATGGGAGATTTCTGGCTGATAGATGCAGGACGATCGAAACCCAAGCAATGGAAAACAACCTTTCTTCGTCTTCCAATGCTAGCAATCAATGTCTCAGATGCTATTCTTCTACTGTGCCTCTCACCCTCGAGACCATTAATCCCAAGGTTGTCATTTCTTACTCCTTTTGTTTGAATTCAATGGGTTCTTTATGGTTTGCAAAGATCTATGCTTCTTGAAGCACTGTGATATGGAATACAATGACTTTCTTGATATGTTATTGTTATTGTTATCATATGTGTGTCACCTGTTCAATTCACCTTAAGAAGTTCAATTTGCGATCTATGCTAATGCTTGTGCAGTTCCCAAAAACCTAAGTTTTGATACCTTATCCTTGCCTAAAATCCCTAACACCTTGTCTTTTAGGTTAAATATTTTTTTTTTTATTCTTGTCTAAAATCCCAGAGACCTTGTTTTTTTTTCGAGTTTTTAATTTATACACTTTTTCTTTTCATTTTGGAAATGCTGCTTAGCTGTCCTTAGGTTGAGCTGCAGCCTTAAAGTAATTGGTATGTAGTATTATAACCAGTCCGCATTTCTGTGCCATCAAAATCATAAGACACAGGTAGGAGAACGCCTTAGATTCATTTTTCCCAACAGTTCAAGCAATGGTTGTAGCTACTTCGAATTGGCTTGTAGATTAGCCTGAGATATTAAATACATAGTACATACGCGATTTCATGCCCATACGCATGGCTGTAGCAATTGGTCAAACACTGCTGAAGTTGTAAAAATGATTTGGATATGAGCTATTACATTTAATTATTATGCCAACGATCCAATTAGAGGGAAATCGAGTTGTATAATGCAATTATGATTTGCAAGTAGAGTGGGTAATGTAAATCAGTGCTATTTTTTTTTGTGAATTAGACATCAACTCACTAAGGGAAACTAAGCCACTGATTCTAGCAATGATTAATAGTTCTATAGCATGTGTTTTTCACCATGATAAAGTAAATAATTTTAAACCAGCGAACATAACCATTAAGTAAACCCAGTGAACTAAGAAAATCATTTTAGGTGTTGTGGATGTATTGGCATTGTAATTTATTGAAGATAAAGCAAATTCTATGTGTGTGGACAGTGTATAGTCTGCCAACACTTATCAAATGGCTGGTGGGTGAAGGAAATGATAATTTTCTAGTTGAATAATCAGACTCCTAGGTTAGAATTCACATGACAATACACAAAACTGAAGCAATTACACAACAAACCACAATCACAGAGCAATTAATACCATAGACAACAGAATTTCCCTAGATAAAACCTAGAAAAAAAAAAAACTCCTGCATTTAATGGTGTTGCTAAGGTTTGGTGTTTTGGCTCTATGGAGCATTACATAATACAGATTACAAACTCAAGAACCCCTTCTTCAATTCTGTGAAAAATTTTATAGGCATAATTAGTTTGCTGGGAGCAACTAGAAAGCTAGGTGTAACAACCCAACTTGGATTGCAGATGCAAAAGACAAAATCCCAGTGCTGTGGGTGGTCAAGCCCAGGTTTCAGTTCTTGAAACCGAGCTCTGATACCAAATGTAGCACCCATCCAAGATGTTAAACAATTAATATTTCATTAAATATATACACAATAACAACTTCGTTTTAACATAATTTTATTCATTTTGATTTACACAATTCTTCTACATTTGCTCAATGATAAATCTAGATAACATGATGAAATAAGTAATATGTTCACTCTATGATTTAGAACTTAAAACAAAAGTATATACAAAATATCAATAACCAAATACCACCGAAAAATACCTCATCCTTAGCTTGTCGAAGCTCATTGGTTGTAATGTAGTCCTGGGCGCTTCCAAACATTCTTTTCCCGCTTGCCCATAGTGAAACAGCGGAATCCTCCCAGCCAAATAGGAGTCTAGCCGACTTCCTAGCTCCAAGAAACCTTTTGATTTCTTGGCCCTACATGCCCGTGACTCCAAGAACAACAAAGCACAAATGCTCAAAGAAAACCATCATAAGAAATATATCTTCCAAAGCTTTCACAACCTCTCATCATGCCCGAACCTCCCAATGCCCTTCCTCACCACTTCTTCTCCCTATTTATCAAGTTTCCATACACCCTTCCCCAAGTCTCCTCAACCACCCTCATTATTATCCATCAACCTCCCTTATTCAGATTTTTGGGAAAATATTAAAATAAAACTAAAATATAAGTGACTTGCATTAAACAACAATAAATAAAATGCAAAGTCTTTCTTCTCATGCTAGCTAATAAATACAATTTGACAATTTTCCCCAAAATGTACATGACAACCCATCATGCTTATTTAATTCATCATAGCAACTATCGATCAAAGTCAAAGAACATATTTAATGCTTCTAGATATTTTGTATGCAATATAATTTACATAATCAATAAACATTCAATTAAATAGTTAATAATCTACTGTAATAATTAATACATTAATTAATTGTACTAGTGTACATGTGTTGGGTATGTGTGCGTAGCTAGCGGACACATATCTCATGCATGTACTAGCGATAAACAACCATTGCCTCTAGTTCATAGTTCATATATGATCACACCAAGACATGTAGGACAACAGATCAAGTAATGCATCATTTACTAATCTTAATAAACAAAATTACACCAATTAATCAATAACTCACTATGACACTTAAAATATCAATAAGAAATGAAAAGAGGGTTTTAAACATGGTAGGAACCAAGTGAGTAAACAATAGTGGCATCTCCAATCCCCAATCAGTATTCTCAACTAATATCGAAGCATCCTTTCTTCCTAACATACTTCCATCTTCCATCCTATCCTTTCTTCTGTTGGACTAAGCTGGATAATCAACTATATTGACCTAACTCTAGATAGAACCCGTAAGCAGAAGTGTCATACATCTCGACCAAGCATCCCCAACAGGAAACTAGCAGTCACCATCACACGTCTAGGGGAGCATGACTTCACACAGCCCTCCCACTACTCTAGGTTTCAAAGGATAAACAGTGGGAAATACCTCCACCCCTCTTTATAGAACTAGGGTCAACACCCTACATCGAGCCATACTGTGCAACTATTGTTGTTAGAGTCACATCATAAAACAACCACTCTGGGCAAGTTGTGCGTCCTGTCAAAACCACACTCACCACAAATCATAGCAATATTTCGAATCATAAATTAAATAATAAGTACAACATATAGCATATACTATCTTCTTGATGTCTACGACATCCAAGTCACCTCAACACTACAGTCATTTGGCTATCGCATAGCTCATTAACCTGTAAGTTAATCCACCAATAACTCATATCTATGCATATACATAATAATTTCATATAAGGATCCATATCTGTATTGACATTCAATTTAAGAAATGCATGTTTATTTTTATTATGTCTGGCATGTGTTATGCATTGACATCATAACTTGAACTAGTATCCACGTACCTAAATTCCACATTTTAACTTGCATGTTTAAACAAACCAAAGAGCTATCATTATCATGAGTATATAACAGTGAAAATAATATCATGCAACACATAGTTAGGTCAAGATGTACATATCTCAAATATCTATCTCAATCTAACTGATCCCAAACAAATGTTAAGAATTGAATTACTAAGATGAGTAAACAATCAATCTTCTAACTCCCTAAAGGTCAAGATATGGGGCGTTACACCAAGAATGATGATTAGCAAGAAGAATGAGGCTTCAATATGTAATCATGATGATACTAACAAGGAATCCCAAGCCTATAGTCAAAACTGACAGCATGGACACCAAAAATGCAGCAAAGGATCTACCTAGGTCATCCATGTAGAGGCAGGCTCTACCACCTAATTACGAAACTTCTAAATAAGTAGAAAAGGTTTTGTTTCTCACTTCGGTGGGATCGATCCTATGGAAAAGTGGAAAAGACAACGAAATGCAGAAATCTGGGAGTGAAAACCTAACTTATATGCAAAAGTTGCAAAAAATGAATTTTACCATGGGATGATGTGAATGTAACCCATCTCAAAAGATCACCAAACCATAAGGACGAGTCCATCAGGATGACCAAAAGATAATTCAAAAGAGATCTCAAGTATCCACCAAGCTAGGAAAAGTGAAAAAATGACCAAATTAGGGGAAAAGGGGCCAAAAAAGTCGATAAATAGAGGTGGACAGCTCATTTTTACCATTGCAAATTGGAAATTAGCAAAAAGTAAAAACAAACCTTTGTCAAAAGAGTGAATTATGGGAGCTATGGTGGATGGAAAACCTTCTTACTTGGACCAAGTAAGTATAAATTCCCCCCTCTTGCATTTTAATTCATTCATTTGTATTTAATTTTTAGTTTGGGAGGGGTGCGCCTTTGAAAAAAGGTCACTTCTGCGTGTACGCAGGTTGTCCAAAGTTAGCCCGTGTATGTACTTGGAAAGAGTAATAAATAGCCTGATTACATATGCGACTGTGTAAACTACAACCAGCGTACACCTCTTTTTAATTTATATATATATATATATATATATATATATATATATATACAAGAAAATAAACCCTCTCTATCTTTGTATGTGACAAGATGTATCTGCACTAGAGAGAGAGGAAACATGAGGAGCTGGATTTCTTGGTTGAGGAGGACCCTACGACAGTTGCTACGTTAAAATAGTGTGGCCTATGGAAATTCTTTCAGTTTTCGTTCATGAGGGCACAACCGAGGTTTCTCAATGCCTTGGTAGAGTACTGGAATCCAGGCACAGAGGCATTCATGCTAGAGGGTCAATCATTGGCCCCAACCATGGATGAAATTTACTTCTTGACCGGCCTCTCTAGGAGAGGGGAACCATTTAACTTGATGAATTTTCCTCCAGGGCCATACAACATTGAAGACTACATCGCGATGCTCTGTGAGGCTGGTACCGAGAAAGTAGGTTCTCAGCTACCAATTCACAAGATTACCAGCCTCTCCTTGCGAGTGATTTTACTCATGATCGGGAGGATTACTGGATCTGCAGCACTCCATCATGCCTCTCGTGCATAGATTGTAACACACCCACTATCGTAATTTAAAAATTTTGGATTAATCTCCCACAAATGAGATATCTCCAGAAACCTGCATTAGCGAAATGCCAATCCCTGGTTCTATATCAGGATTCGGGGTTCCTTCTATCGGGGTTTCAACACCCACGATGTCTTGGCAACTTCAATCACTGATATCCGATCTCTGATTCACTCCTTGGTTGCCTCAGCCCCACTTGGCTAAGCCTTTGAACCACACGACCGGTTCCTATATGATCATACGACCGCTTCTTGTCGGGGTTTGGCGCCTTTCAATGTCATGGCGCACAAGCCCCCTGGACTCTTGACTTGCCTTTACACTGGCTAGCCCCCTTGGATATACCATGGTCCATATGACCACTTACCATATGACTGTAGCCGAATAACCTCCCATCGGGGTTTCGACATTTGCGATGACATAAAACACATATATCCAGGGCTCGCGATATCCCGATTCTCGATTCTCTCTGGATGCTCGACACATGTCCCTTGGATCAACGGCTTATGATGGTGTCAGAAATTTGCATATCGCGGTTTCGTAATGCAAGGGTTTCATGTCCTTGAAATCCCCGATACGTCGATTCCTGATATGCCGAACTCCGACTTTCTGGGATCTCTCGCCACGCGTCCTCGTAATGAACGGCTCAGATCTCATCAGGAAATCGTGGATCGCGATTTCCTGTTGTACAATTTCCTTACCATCGAAAACTCCGATGAACAAAACTCCGATGGCGCCCGATCCTTTGCCACCTGTCCTCGCAGACGGACGGCCAGGATTGATTCTCGGGGTTTCGGGACTTATGATGTCCTGGTTCTCATGGCCTCGAGAACTCCGATTTCCCGATCCATGACTCTACGGGATCCTTTGACACGCGTCCTCGAATAAAGGATGGTCTAGATCTGATTGGGAAATCGCGTATCGCGATTTCAATATGTATGAGTCTTTTTTTTTCGGAAACCCCGATTTCTCGATCCCCGACTTTCTTCCGATCTCTGACACGCGTCCTCGAACAATGGACGGTCCAGATCTGATCGGTGAATCGCGGATCACGATTCCAGGTGGCAAGAGTTCTACGTATTCAAAATCCCCGATATGTCGAACTCCGACTCTTCGGGATCCTCTGCCACGTGTCCCTATTGTTTGGACGGTTCAGATCCTATCGGGAATTCGCGAATCGCGACTTCCTATTACAACGGTTCTACACTCCTAAATTCTCCAATGGATGAAATCTCGACGACTCCCCAAAACGCTGACACGTGTCCTGCCGAGATCAATGGTTAGGATCTGTTCTCGGGATTTTGAGAACCATAAGGCCTCGATTTTCAGACTCAACAAAACCCCGATGACCCTGTTGTCCCGATGACTTCTTCGGGATGTTGACACGTGTCCTTTCGAGATCAACAGCTAGGACTCTTCCTCTGCACACTAGAGTTTAAATCATCTTCTCGAGATTTGACGGTTGTCGAGACTATGATCTAAGATATGATGGTTCAGATTATTTCCTCGCATGCCTACCCCTGTGCTTAATCCCTGCGCAACTTCTTCAGATCCAACGGCTAACGGGTAATTGGACCGAGATCTAACGGTCTAGATTCGTTCTTTTGGGTCTTGGAGTTTACGATCCCAATTTCTCGTTGCTCAAGGTGATAGAGGATAAAGGGTCAAGGTATGTAACGCCTTCGTTACTCCCATCAATCTAATGGTCGTGAATGACTATGGGTCTTTCGACGAGATCTCATCCGTCGACTTATTTCATCTCACGACACTACTATCTTGGAACCTTAATAGGATCGTTCCTCCTCGTACAGGGTTAATAAGGCCTATGCATTCGAGCCCTTATTCTGGGTTTTTGGTGATCCTTTCCAAGGCGGGAATCTCTATGAAGAGATCCTTACCGGGGCATTTCCGGAAGTGGATAAAGGAAGACAACTTCCCGAGAATGACTGGGCATGATTAGATTCACTTATCAACGTAAGTCGAGCACGGTTTCCTCGGTGTTAAGCATATATCAACTCATTCATATCAAGCACTTACACGGTCATTCTCATGCTAAAATCATTTACAATTTCACAAGTTCTATGAGTTAACATCTACTCCATATTATCAATTACTACATAGACATTCTTACACAGGAAACATTTACAATTCCACCAGTCTATGAACATATGTGACAGCATATAAATTTCAAATGCAATATAAGAAAACCACTTATCAGAAATAACTCCAGCAATGGAAGCAACTACTGAGAGGGGTGCTCGTTTCCACCCAACCGTAGGCGTAGTGACTCCTAATGGATTTACCACTAGCCACCCCCGAGCTGAGACCACGATGTCCTGAGACCTGCGTCTCTCTGTCTGCCAGTGCCCAGGAGCAAAGGTTGCAATCCCCTCCTCTCTGAGGTCACTCACTCTGCATAGAACTGCCAGATTTCCCCTCGCGTCTGCCCCCTTCAATCGCTTCTGCCATATGCCTTATCCTCTCGCGAGGTTGCGTGTGGCCTGATTAGCGCTGGTCAGTCTTGATGGCTCTACGGATAGGCGGTTCACCTCCCCATCCCTCATCAAGCCATCAACCTACCAGCCTGCAAGGCATTTATTTCAGGGCTAGCGAGCCGCTTTTGGTTCTCCAGGCCAGTGGAGTCCAAATACGGTCTTTAATTCTTGGTGGAAGTTAACGCCCCTTTTTCAAGGTGCCCTCCACCACCATCGTGGTCTCTTTTCCGCACATCCCCTCTCAGCAGTTTTGCAATAAATTCAAACTATCATTTACATTCATTGACCTCTTCCTGCAGGTCCATTTACAGCACATATTCATACTTATGAGTTTTTCCATAGTCCTTGGCCAGTTCAGTTATATTTACAATCTGGGGGAAACAGGGTGTTACATAGATGCATTGTGCAGTTCAGTGTTTAGAGGCGATCATTTTTTACTAGAGTACTACCATGCTAGTATGCATGAAGAGACAACTCACGGAGTGTCATAGACGTACCAACAAGAACTTTGGGTTTGGTACCATTTTGTGCCCCTTCTTCTTTGAGAGGGTTCCTAGTCTCAGCCTGAGAGAGACGGTATGGGGGCATATTGCCTCCTTCCCTGCAGTGTATAGGTGGGCGGTTTTACTACCTCGATAGGGTGGAGGAAGGACCTAAGAGGCCTTCGACAACAAATTCTTCTACTGGTGGGCACGTCAAATTCCAGTCATAGAGGACTATCCCTATAAAGGTATTAGCTTCCTTAGAAATTCATACATGCCTGTGCCCCCTAGAGAAGAGAATGGTGAGATAGGTAAAATATATTTTTTGAAGTTATTAAAGTTTTAAATTTTATATATATACTTTTTATGTGTGCGTCAGAGTACCAACTTATGAATATGTTATGTACAGATGTGGGACATGTTCGATCGACAACCTTCGCTAGGACTAGTCGTTGTCCTTGACCAAAGGTAGTACTAGCAAAAACAGGAGGAGCTATAGCGGTGAGAGGACCCCCAGCTAGAGAGGTTGATAGTCCTACGACGAGTGGAGAGGAACATCACTTCTCTCACTCGTGCAGTTCCTATGGCTGAGATCAAGGATCTCCCCCTAGCGATGCAACCACATGTAGTAGGGGTGCCTCAGACCTGGGTCTAGTTATTTCAGCATCTTGCGAACGTTGTTTTCCACTATAGCAGGGCCAATAGGCCTAAACCTTATATAGTGTCAGACTATTTACGTGTCGAGGGTAGTTTTTGTACTATATATTTGAGGGCTTAAGCCCAACGATGTATACTGATTACTTTTGAGGCTTCCATGCCCACTTTCTTGCTTCGTGGATAATATTTTTTACAAATGTATTTACATGTGTATGTGTGTGATTTTATTTTACATGTGATCAATATGCCAATATAAAACTTGATTAGCTAGAGTATCAGTTAAAAGATTAAATCTCCTAGGAACATGAATATACTTAATACAATCAAAAGATCATTCCAAGAGACATACCCTAAGGAACCTTCGGTGAAGAGTGGGATCATAAACGCAGTAAACCCCATTTAACTAGGACATAATGAGTTGAGAATCTAATTAAACCCGGAGGCGATGATGTCATGTGACAAAGCATCACGTATAAATTCTATCACTGCACTGTACTCAGGAAATATATTGGTTGTGTCGCCTAGAAAAATACCTCCAGAAGATAGCAATTGGCCTCTAGGTGTAAAAATCACCCAAGTTGCGGAAGAAATCCTCTGAGTGTGTCAGCTAGCGCCGTCCATGAACCCAAAGTAAACCTTTGATTCACTTGACATCTACGACATTGAAAAACAAGACATAAATAACTACACGTCCATCAAACAAAAAAAGACAAAAAAAAAATGTATAAAAGGTTATACATAAATACAAGAAGCCACCCAGGTGACCGACCTAAGAGTATTACTTCTTAAGGTATAGCCCATTTCTAGGCTCCACTAGGGAATTTCCCTCAAAATCAACCAAACGGTAAGAACACTTCTCTAAGAATTCTTTCACAATGAAAGGTCTAAACCACATGGTTTTGAACTTGTCTGCCCCCAGGGGATCTTTATCTTGGTCATAAACTAGGACAAGATCACCTTTGGAGAAAATCCGAGGGTGAACAGACCGATCATAATGACACTTGACTCATTTTTTATGAGCCCCATTATCCAAGGCCGCATCACGACGCTACTCATCGAGTTACTCGAGATATAGAAGGCATTCCTCATGCGGTGTAGTGTCGGGAAGTACTTCCAATGCCAACTTTAAAGAAGGGATCTGACATTCAATGGGTAAGACTTCTTCCAGCCCGTAGACGAGTTGAAAAGGTGAAAATATAGTGGCATTCTTTACAAAAGTTTGGTAGGCCCACAACGTCGAATATAACATCAAATGCCAATTTGACTTGGCCGAGTTGATCTTCCGCTGAAGAATAATCTTGAGAGACTTATTCACAGCTTCAACCTAACCATTCTCTTGTGAGTAATAAGGTGATGAATGTTCCTTTTTAAACCCAAGCTTTGATGTTAACTCAGTCATCATTTTATTATGGAAGTGACTTCCATGGTCAGTGACAATCTCCTTCGGGATACCGAATCTTTCTACTATCTGATTGAAAATGAAAAGGGCAACAATTTCCTTGTCATTATTAAACGTCGGCATAGATTCAACCCACTTAGTGAAGTAGTCTACTGCTATGATGATGTAACGATGCCCCCTGGAAGAAGCCGGGTGACATATAGTGAAATCAATCCCCCACTTGGTGAAGGGACCAACAACAATGATTGGAAACATAGGAGCAGGGTGTTCCCGCATATTCCGATAGAAGATCTAGCACAGGTGACACTTATTGACCACCTCTACACAATATTTGATTAATGAGGGCCATAAGTATATTGCGTGTAGAATCGTTTGGGTTGTTTCCAACCCAGACAAATGACCGCCACATGATCCGGTGTGAAATTTGTTCAAAACGAGCTCTGCTTCTTCGTGAGTAATACATCATTGAAGAATGCAATATACACCTCAACGATACAAAGTGTCATCAAGAATGAGATAGTTTCGTGCTTGGTGTCGAATTCATCAACGCTCATCGCGAGAAGCAGAAATGAGGCACTTCAAAGTCTGAAGATACACAAGTATATCTCCATAACAAGGATCTGAAGATGCAATTAGAAAAATATCTTCGTTGATTGGTGACTCTTCGGGCATAATATCACCAGACTCGACCAACAGTTCCAAAATCAGTTCGGCAAAGACCAAAGACTTTTTAGATTTAGCAGAGACAAAATCCAAGTCAAACTCCTATAGGATAACTATCCATCTACTGATTTTTCTGCTAATGACCCATCGTTTTGACACATATTGGAAAGGGTTGATGACAAAAATGACGATGGTCTTGTGAAGTAATATATAGTGACAGAACCGTTGGACAGCATGGACAACTGCCAAAGCAATTTTCTCAACATGAGAGTAGTTGAGCTCCGGTCCAACCAGGCCTTGGCTAAGATAATAGATAGCGTTCTCTTTGAACGTGTCATATTCCTGGACCAAGACCATGTCGATGGTCAACTCTGCGGTAGCCAAATACAACAAGAAATATTTGTTATAATCAAGTGGTTGGAGCAGAGGGGAAGATGTCAGGGCACATTTCAATGCTTCAAAGGAGCGTTGAGTTGCTTCATCCCAACATAATGGGACCCCTTTCTTCAAAAGATGTATGAAACCTTTATTGATCTTGGCATAATTAGCAACAAAACTCCGAATAAAATTCACTTTCTGCTATAATATATGAAGCTAGGGTATTATGCAAAGGGGAGGAAATTGAACTATCGCCTCAAACTTAAGAGGATCGACCATGATCCTTTTTGTTGACACGATGAAACCTAATAAACTACTAGTTGTCATGCAAAAACTGCACTTGTTTGGATTCAAGTGAATCTGATAGTAGCGACACCGCTCAAAGATCAGTCATAAATGGGTGAGATGATCAGATCTCTTGTGAGAACGTCATGCTAGATCATCCAGGTACACCTCGACTATGTGTTTAAGGTCATTAAAAGAGAACGACATGGCCCACTGAAAGATAGCTCCAGCATTGTTCAGGACAAAAGGAATCTTTCGATACACAAAGGTATCCCAAGGACAAATAAAAGTTGTTTTATTTTGGTTCTCGAGTTTGATTTAAATTTTATTATATCCCAAAAAATGTCCATGAAATAAAATACTTCGCAACCCTCACACTCATCAACATATTGATCAATAAATGGGGTTGGAAAATTGTCTTTCGGGCAAGCTTTGTTCAAATCGTGAAAATCCATTCAAACGCAAATCGTGCCCTTTTTCTTGTTGACATGAACTGGGTTTGATACCCATTCCATCAATCATACGAGGTAGATGAAACCAACTTTGAGCAGTTTCTCTACTTCAGCCTTAATCCCAGTTGCTTTTCTAGGATTAACTGGGCGAAGATTCTGTCGGATCGGTTTGACATCAAGGTAAGTCGTGATTTCGTGTTCAAAAATTCATGGGTCAATTCCCGACATCTCCTCATAAGACTAGGAAAACACGTTGTGGAACTCCTTAAACAACCTGGTGTAAATTTGAATCTCTTTGGGGAGCAATCCATTCCAATGAAGACATTCTCCACAATGCTAGTGGTTCTGGAAATATAGATAGGAATCGTTGCAGCAATGCTTTCCATGTTTCCCTTGGAGTAAACTCCATGCATAGATAGAGGGTTAATAGGACAAGGGCTATCTCCATTCATGGTAAAACCAAACTCTCATGCCTCTATTCTACTAAGCTCAGGAATAAAATAAGATCTATGATGCAGATCATACCAAGGTCTATCAGGACCATTCATTGCCTCCAAAAATGCCTCGTTAGAGAGAAAGACTAATTCTAAAGGGTCTTGAGCAGCGAGAGAGTATTGAGCCAAAATAGGCTCGAGAAATGGATCTAGCTCCTATGGGGGAACTAGATCGGGGTTAGCCCAGGCTTGTTGGACAATGTTGTAGGCAACCTCAACCCTGGATAAGGGCATGACCATGCCAAGGTTGTCTATCCCTTCCATCGAAGATTATGGGGAAGGTAAAGTCTATGGGTCATGAAAGTAGCTCATTTTAAAAGACAACACTTGAAAAATTGCAGCCCTCGGCTGGTCGAGAAAAGACAAAATAAACCTTACATCATTGGAAGGTGGTTGATAATAAAAAGGTGCCATAAATGACAGAAATAACCTAGCACCTAAGTTGACAGTTCGAGGCTGCGGGTTATGAATCATCGAGACCGTGGACACCCCCGATGAAGGGTCGGGACGAGAGAAGGAAAATTGGTCAATGGTTATAATTCAGCCTTCATACGGAAAGAATAAAACCTGAAAAAAAGTGGCTACAACCACTTGCATTGCGTAAGTCCAACTTCACCCTAATAGAATATTGTATTCGAGAGGCGCATTGACTACTTCAACCTCAAAACACACATTTTTATCCTCTAACTGCATGGGGAAAGAAGGAATTATACTGTGTGGTCTGAACGACCAATCGTCAAAATCCATAAGCAAAGTAGGGGATGAAGACAACTTAGGTTGGCCAATGGCCTTCCAACATGTTAATGACATTATGCAAGTCGAGTCACCCTCATCAACCACCGTACAAAAAATGTTTTGTGTCAATGATTTAGTGGTGTATGCCACTACTATATGAAAGGAGAAGTGGTGAGGAAGACGATATTTAAGGTCGGTTGGATAAAAAATGATCGTTCCTGAGCTACTAGTTTTTGTCACTCCCAAGGCAGACAAAAAATATTTTCTTTGTGAGGAGAAACTATGGAGAACTTTCAGAGGAGACATTTCACAAGGGGTCTATGCTAGATCCTCCACGAGGGAGTAGTTCTGAGCAGCCCTCATGTTTGGGTTATGAGAAGCCTTCTTAAATGCACCTTTAGGGATGTGAGTCATTGTCTCACCCACTGTCTTCTCAATTTGAAGAGGATTCAATGGGTTGGAGGCCTCCTTTCCCTTCTTGACAGATTCTGGTGTTCCGTAGTCACGATTCCTAGTTGATAAATGAGCATTGACATTCATCATGTAATTGTTCACAGTCGGGTTGTTAGGAGTAGGCGCGAAGGTCCCTAACTACCCCTAGTCGCGCTTGTGGATGTAGAAGCCCAAGCCATATTTTTCCCTTGTGGAAAATGGTTATTCAACATAGTAGGTTGTTGTTGTGCTAGTAGATTTTGGGCTTTCGCAAGCCGAGGACACAGGTGAGTTAAGTGGTCGTCCATGCAAAGCTTACATGGATACTTCACCTTCCTCTTCTCAGTTTTTCCCTTGCCAACATTGTTAGCAACCTTTTTATCCCCTTTACCCTTCTTGTTTTTCTATTTCTTATTTCCCTCGGTTTGCTAGTTGGCCTTGGGAGTCATCGATTGCACACTGTGTACATCTGATGTCTGGGTAGCGGGGGAAGCTGAACTAGGAGTCGAATTGGCCACAGTTTATTGAATCGATAACTGTTGTAACTGATTCGACAACAGATTTGTGGACTTGCTTTGTGTTGAGCCCACTATGCCATCAGCGTGGGGCCTATAATTTTGTTTGGCCTTATCGAGACTAGACCATGGAACATCAGGTAAGATCTCATAAGGCATGCCAGACTGGGAGTACATAAGTTCTAGATGTTGGGCTCTCATAATAGCCTCTTCCTCTGAAAACACCCCAGAAGTTGCTACGTCTTTGGAAACAAAAGGAACCAAAGACTTCAAGAACCACTCAAGCAATAAT
>JASDQU010307479.1:93274-110029 GCA_032191745.1 Picea mariana
GTGATGATTGGTTGATGGTGATGATTTAATGTAAAGTTTTATTATCTCTCATATATTCTTGGGTGGAAGGAAGGGGAAAGGATGGAGAGTTTAACTCTCTCTTGATATTGGAGGATTGTATCTTCCTCTTGGAGTTTTATCCCTCCCTTTACATTTGGAAGCTGTAGCTACCTTTGAAAGTCATTATTTCCCTTGAACAATAACTATTGATTATTTCTCATATATTGTGCATGGTGTATTATGGTGTATTGGTGTAACTCTTATACTATTGTTTATTGATCGGTGGATATAGTTGAATGGTTTAAGTATAAGTTGAAAAATGTTTTAAATTTTACTTGATACTGATTCACCCCCTCTCGGTATCAATAATTATAATGTTGTCAGACCTAGGGAACTGAATATGCATAGCGCAAGGGGGGACTGTTTCTTATTTTGAAACCCTTTTCCCTCCATTTCTCCTTTTGTTGTTGTTTCCCGTCTCTCTTCTGGTGAGATAATTTGTTAGGCTCTAGTACTGCAATGTCCATTATTAGTTAGAATTGGACATTTTTGTTTTCTTTGTTTATGTGTTTCTAGCTTAAGATTAGCACGCCTTTACCTTTATATTTAGATTGTGGTTGTTTTATGTTGTTTCTCTATGTACATCATGCAGGCATCCTGTGTATGGCATGTTCCCAAAAATTTTAACCCGACAATTTGTCTTATACTCTTGACTATCCCTTGAGGACCAGTTCTAACCTTTAGTAAAATTATCTTACTAGAACTAAGAATAGAAGAAACCGAGTTTATTACACCGAAGTGGACAATGCTCCTAGAGGCTTTTCAGTGAAAAACATAACAAAAAGTTCCGAAAAACACCATGCAATGACAAGAGTGTCAAATAGGCTGTCTAAAATGTTTATATTAGCAAAGAAAGAAGAGAAGTCCAAGAATGTCAATGTTTTTGAATGGCTAAATATTACAAGTTTAAAATGATGTTGTCCAACATGCTTATTAGCTCATATCCAACAACTGCAATTCAGAGATCATATCTTCAATGATTTCATGACAAGGGTCCGAATATATGTGCCTCCTCTTTTTCTCCTTTGGCATACAATCCCACATTAACTTACAATTACTTCCTTTTATAAGAAAATTGTCATCATATTTGCAGCGTTGCATGACACATCCTTCATAATGGAAAGAGTAATTGATCCTTTTCTATAAGAGATTAAACTGAATTTTGGTGGACTCTTCTTTGATTAAGAATGTAAGAGATGTTGTTGGAAATAACATATCTCATAAATCAACTAACTTCCTGTAAGATTCAACACTATACCTATAAGAGTCGAACTTGAAAGTATTTCACTGTTGGAAAAGAGCTTCCCAATCAGGTGTTAAATTTATTGCATAGGGATTTTTCAACCAGTTACCTATTACGCACAGAGTCAATGCTCCTCGACCGAAGATTTTGTTCAAAAATTTGCAAAATATTACAGTCCAGTTATTGTATTGGTAGTTGTAGCGATGACATTGGCACCTTTGATTGACTGCTCGCTTGGATTTTGCAAATGGGCTTACAAAGCCTTAGTTGTTTTGGTGACTGCTTGTCCATGTGCGTTGGTTATCTCAACTCTAGTGGCCACATCTTGTGGGTTAGCCTATGCTACTAAAACAATCCTCCTTATCAAAGGTGGGAGGTATCTAGAAGCCTTCGGGAAGCTTAAGGCAATAGCATTTGATAAAACTGGAACACTCACAGAAGGAATATTTAGGAAAAAATAAAAGTCTAGGTAAGAAGGTAGCAGGGTTCATCCTCTGTCAGGGTTTCTAAGAATTGCATAGATGGTTGTGAGCCATTCCATCGCCAGCTATACTTACTGGTTACCATTGCCCATATTGCCTTCCACCAGCCGCATATATAGGCCGGTATGGAGGAAAAATTCCTGAGGTTACGCCCACCATAAAGAAACGCCTTTGGCTTAATAACCATAAACATCCTGGAAAATCTGTGTGTTGTCGGTTTTCTTTTGCAGCAAAATTCATAGAAACAACAGGAGGGGTTAGGGGTTTTGACTAGATTCAGGGTGTGGACTCTAGAGCACCTCAGTAATTCGATGTCTTTTTTTTTGCTTGTATAAATTAAAAACTAGGGATACGAAAGTTTGATAATATGGGATATTTCTGGTTGATAGATGCAGGACGATCGAAACCCAAGCAATGGAAAACAACCTTTCTTCATCTTCCAATGCTAGCAATCAATGTCTCAGATGCTATTCTTCTACTGCACCTCTCACCCTCAAGACCATTAATCCTAAGGTTGTCATTTCTTACTCCTTTTGTTTGAATTCAATGGGTTCTTTATGGTTTGCAAAGATCTATGCTTCTTGAAGCACTGTGATATGGAATACAATGACTTTCTTGATATGTTATTGTTATAATATGTGTGTCACCTGTTCAATTTTCCTTAAGAAGTTCAATTTTTGATCTATGCTAATGTTCGTGCAATTCCCAGAACCCTAAGTTTTGATACCCTATCCTTGCCTAAAATCCCCGAGACCTTGTCTTTTAGGTTAAATATTTTTTTTTTATTCTTGTCTAAAATCCCGGAGACCTTGTTTTTTTGGGGGGGGGAGTTTAATTTATACACTTTTGATTTTCATTTTGGAAATGCTTCTTAGTTGTCCTTAGGTTGAGTTGCAGCCTTAAAGTAACCGGCATGTAGTATTATAACCGATCTGCATTTATGTGTCATCAAAATCATAAGACACACAGGTAGGAGAACGCCTTAGATGCATTTGTCCCAACAGTTCAAGCAATGGTTGTAGCTACTTTGTATTGGATTGCAGATTAGCCTGAGATATTAAATACATAGTACATACGCGATTTCGTGTCCATACGCATGGTTGTAGAAATTGGTCAAAAACTTCTAAAGTTGTAAAAATGATTTGGATATGAGCCATTACATTTAATTATTATGCCAGCGATCCAATTAGAGGGAAATCAAGTTGTATAATGCAATTAGGATTTGCAAGTAGAGTGGGTAATGTAACTCAGTGCTAATTGTTTTTGTGAATTATACATCAACTCACTAAGGGAAACTAAGCCACCAATTCCAGCAATGATTGATAGTTCTGTAGCATGTGTTTTTCAACATGATAAAGTAAAGAATTTTAAACCAACGAAGATAACCATTAATTAAACCCAGTGAACAGAGCAAATCATTTCAGGTGGTGTGGATGTATCGGCATTGTAATTTGTTGAAGAAAAGCAAATTATATGTGTGTGGATAGTGTATAGTCTACCAACACTTATCCAATGGATGGTGGGTGAAGGAAATGATAATTTTCCAGCTGGATAATCAGACTCCTAGGTTAGAATTCACACGAAAATACACAAAACTGAAGCAATTACACAACAAACCACAATCACAGAGCAATTAATACCATAGACAATAGAATTTCCCTGGATAAAACCTGGAAAAAAAAAACTCCTGCATTTAATAGCATTGCTAAGGTTTGGTGTTTTGGCTCTATAGAGCATTACATAATACAGATTACAAACTCTTGAACCCCTTCTTCAATTTTATGTAAAATTTTATAGGCAGAATTAGTTTGTTGGGAGCAGCTAGAAGGCTAGGTGTAACAACCCAACTTGGATTGGAGATGCAAAAGACAAAATCGCAGTGTTGTGGGTGGTCAAGCCCAGGTTTCAGTTCTTGAAACTGGGCTCTGATACCAAATTTAACACCCATCCAGGATGTTAAACAATTAATCTTTCATTAAATACATACACAATAACAACTTCGTTTTAGCATAATTTCATTCATTTTGATTTACACAATTCTTCTACATTTTCTCAATGATAAATCTAGATAACATGATGAAATAAGTAATATGTTAACTCTATGATTTAGAAATTAACACAAAATTATATACAAAATATCAATAACCAAATACCACCGAAAAATACCTCCTCCTTAGCTTGTCGAAGCTCATCGGTTGTAATGTAGTTCTGAGTGCTTCCAAACATTCTTTTCCCGCTTTCCCAGAGTGAAACAACGGAATCCTCCCAGCCAACTAGGAGTCTAGCCGACTTCCTAGCTCCAAGAAACCTTTCGATTTTTTGGCCCTCCGTGCCCGTAACTCCAAGAACAACAAAGCACAGATGCTCAAAGAAAACCATCATAAGAAATATATCTTCCAAAGATTTCACAACCTTTCATCATGCCCAAACCTCCCAATGCCCTTCCTCACCACTTCTTCTCCCTATTTATCAAGTTTCTATACACCCTTCCCCAAGTCTCCTCAACCACCCTCATTATTATCCATCAACCTCCCTTATTCAGATTTTTGGGAAAATATTAAAATAAAACTAAAATATAAATGACTTGCATTAAACAACAATAAATAAAATGCAAATTCTTTCTTCGCATGCTAGCTAATAAATACAATTTGAGAATTTTCCCCAAAATGTACATGACAACCCATCATGCTCATTTAATTCATCATCGCAACTATCAATCAAAGTCAAAGGACATATTTCATGCTTCTAGATATTTTGTATGCAATATAATTTACATAATCAATAAACATTCAATTAAATAGTTAATAATCTACTATAATAATTAATACATTAATTAATTGTACTAGTGTACATGTGTTGGGTCTGTGTGCGTAGCTAGTGGACACATATCTCATGCATGTACTAGTGATAAACAACCATTGCCTCTAGTTCATAGTTCATATATGATCACACCGAGACATGTAGGACAACAGATCAAGTAATGCATCATTTACTAATCTTAATGAACAAAATTACACCAATTAATCAACAACTCACTATCACACTTAAAATATCAATAAGAAATGAAAAGAGGGTTTTAAACATGGTAGGAACCAAGTGAGTAAACAATAGTGGCATCTCTAATCCCCAATTAGTATTCTCAACTAACATCGAAGAATCTTTCCTTCCTAACCTACTTCCATCTTCCATCATATCCTTTCCTCTGTTGGACTAAGCTGGAGAATCAACTATATTGACCTAACTCCAGATAGAACTCATAAGCAGAAGTGTCATACATCTTGACCAAGCTTCCCCAACAGGAAACTAGCAGTCGCCATCACATGTCTAGGGGAGTGTGTCTTCACACAACCCTCCCACAACTCTAGGTTTCAGAGGATAAATGGTGTGAAATACCTCCACCCCTCCTTATAGAACTAGGGTCAACACTCTACATCGAGCCATACTATGAAACCATTGTTCTTAGATTCACGTCATAAAACAACCACTCTGGGCAAGTTGTGCGTCCTGTCAAAACCACACTCACCACAAATCATAGCAATATTTTGAATCATAAATTAAATAATAAGTACAACATATAGCATATACTACATTCTACGACATCCAAGTCACCTCAACACTACATTCATTTGGCTATTGCATATCTCATTAACATGTAAGTTAATCCACCAATAACTCATATCTATGCATATACATAATAATTTCATATAAGGATCCATATCTGTATTGACGTTCAATTTAAGAAATGCATGTTTATTTTTATTATGTCTGGCATGTGTTATGCATTGACATCATAACTTGAACTAGTATCAACGTACCTAAAACCCACATTTTAACTTGCATGTTTAAACAAACCAAAGAGCTATCATAATCATGAGTATATAACAATGAAAATAATATCATGCAACACATAATTAGGTCAAGATGTACATATCTCAAATATCTATCTCAATCTAACTGATCCCAAACAAATGTTAAGAATTGAATTACTAAGATGAGTAAACAATCAATCTTCTAACTTCCTAAAGGTCAAGATATGGGGCATTACACCAAGAATGATGATTAGCAATAAGAATGAGGCTTCAATATGTAATCATGATGATACTAACAAGGAATCCCAAGCCTATAGTCAAAACTGATAGCATGGACGCCAAAAATGTAGCAAAGGATCTACCTAGGGCATCCATGTAGAGGCAGGCTCTACCACCTAATTACGAAACTTCTAAATAAGTAGAGAAGGTTCTGTTTCACACTTCGGTGGGATCAATCCTATGGAAAAGAGGAAAAGACAATGAAATGCAAAAATCTGGGAGTGAAAACCTAACTTATATGCAAAAGTTGGAAAAAATGAATTTTACCATGGGATGATGTGAATGTAACCCATCTCAAAAGATCACCAAACCATAAGGATGAGTCCATTAGGATGACCAAAAGATAACTCAAAAGAGAGCTCAAGTAGCCACCAAGCCAGGAAAAGTGAAAAAATGACCAAATTAGGGGAAAAGGGGCCAAAAAAGTCTATAATAGAGGTGGACAACTCATTTTTACCATTGCAAATTGGAAATTAACAAAAAGCAAAAACAAACCTTAGTCAAAAGAGTGAATTATGGGAGCTACGGTGGATGGAAAACCTTCCTACTTGGACCAAGCAAGTATAAATCCCCCCCTCTTGCATTTTAATTCATTCCTTTGTATTTAATTTTTAGTTTGGGAGGGGTTCACCTTTGAAAAAAGGTCACTTCTGCGTGTACGCGGGTTGTCCAAAGTTAGCCCGTGTATGTACTCTGGAAGAGTAATAAACAGCCCGAGTACATACACGACTATGTAAACTACAGCCAACATACACCTCTTTGTAATTTATATATATATATATATATAAGAAAATAAACCCTCTCCATCATTGTATGTGACAGGATGTATCTGCACTGGAGAGAGAGGAAACATGAGGAGTTGTATTTCTTGGTCGAGGAGGACCCTGCGGCGGTTGCTACGCTAAAATAGTGTGGCCTATGGAAATTCTTTCAGTTTCCATTCATGAGGGCACAACCAAGGTTTCTCAATGCCTTGGTAGAGTACTGGAATCTAGGCACAGAGACATTCATGTTGGAGGGTCAATCATTGGCCCCAACCATGGAGGAAATTTACTTCTTGATCGGCCTCTCTATGAGAGGGGAACCGTTTAACTTGAGGAATTTTCCTCCAGGGCCATACAACATTGAAGACTACATCGCGATGCTCTATGAGGCTGGTACCAAGAAAGTAGGCTCAAATACCAATTCACAAGATTACCAGCCTCTCCTTGAGAGTGATTTTACTCATGATCGAGAGGATTACTGGATCTGCAACACTCCATCATGCTTCCCATGCATAGATGCATTGTGCAGTTCAGTGTTTAGAGGCGATCACTTTTTACTAGAGTACTACCATGCTAGTATGCATGAAGAGACAACTCATGGAGTGTCATAGACGTACCAACAAGAACTTCGGGTTTGGTACCATATTGTGTCCCTTCTTCTTTGAGAGGGTTCCTAGTCTCAGTCTAAGAGAGATAGTATGGGGGCATATTGCCTCCTTCCCAACAGTGTGTAGGTGGGTAGTTTTACTACCTCGATAGGGTGGAGGAAGAACCCAAGAGGCCTTTGACAACAAATTCTTCTACTGGTGGGCACGTCAAATTCTAGTCATAGAGGACTATCCCTATAAAGGTATTATCTTCCTTAGAAATCCATGCATGCCTGTGCCCCCTGGAGAAGAGCATGGTGAGATAGATAACATATATTTTTTGAAGTTATTAAATTTTTAAATTTTATATATATACTTTTTATGTGTGATTCAGAGTACTAACTTATGAATATGTTATGTATAGATGTGGGACATGTTCAATTGACAAGCTTCACTAGGACTAGTTGTCGTCCTCGACCAAAGGTAGGACCAGCAAAAACAGGAGGAACAATAGTTGTGAGAGGACCCCTAGCTGGAGAGGATGATAGAGTCCTACAACGAGTGGAGAGGAACATCACTTCTCTCACTCGTGCAGTTCCTATGGCTGAGATCAAGGATCTCCCCCCACCGATGCATCCACATGTAGTAGGGGTGCCTCAGACTTGGGTCCAGTTATTTCAACATCTTGTGAATGTTGTTTTCCACTATAGCAGGGCCAATAGGCCCAAACCTTATATAGTGTAGGATTATTTACGTGTCGAGGGCACGTTTTGTACTATATATTTGAGGGCTTAAGCCCAACGATATATACTGATTACTTTTGAGGCTTTCATGCCCACTTTCTTGTTTCATGGATAATATTTTTTACAAATGTATTTACATGTGTATGTGTGTGATTTTATTTTACATGTGATCAATATGCCAATATAAAACTTGATTAGCTAGAGTATCAGTTAAATGATTAAATCTCCTAGGAACATGAATATACTTAATACAATCAAAAGATCATTCCAAGAGACGTACCCTAAGGAATCGTCGGTGAAGAGTGAGATCATAAAAGCAGTAAACCACATTTGACTGGGACACAATGAGCTAAGAATCTAATTAAACCCAGAGGTGATAATGCCATGTGACAAAGCATCACGTATAAATTCAATCACTGCACTGTACTCAAGAAAATTATTGGTTGTGTCACCTAGAAAAATACCTCCAGAAGATAGCAATTGGCCTCTAGGTTTAAAAATCACACAATTTGCGGAAGAAATCCTCTAAGTGTGTCAGCTAGCACCATCCGTGAACCCAAAGTAAATCTTTGATTCACTTGACATCTACCACATTGAAAAACAAGACATAAATAAGTACACACCCATCGAACAAAAAAAGACAAAAAAAAAATGTATAAAAGGTTATACATAAATACAAGAAGCCACCCAGGTGACCAACCTAAGAGTATTACTTCTTAAGGTATAGCCCATTTCTAGGCCAAGAATTTCCCTCAAAATCAACCAGATGGTAAGAACCCTTCTATAAGAATTCTTTCACAATGAAAGGTCTAAACCACATGGTTTTCAACTTGTCTGCCCCCAGGGGATCTTTGTCTTGGTCATAAACTAGGACAAGATCATCGTCGGAGAAAATCCAAGGGAAAATAGACTGATCATAATGACACTTGACTCATTTTTTATGAGACTCATTATCCAAGGCTGCATCACGACGCTACTCATCAAGCTGCTCGAGATATAGAAGGCATTCCTCATGCGGTGTAGTGTCGGGAAGTAGTTCCAATGCCAACTTTAAAGAAGGGATCTAACATTCAATGGGTAAGACTTCTTCGAGCCTGTAGACGAATTGAAAAGGTGAAAATCTAGTGGCATTCTTTACAAAAGTTTGGTAGGCCCACAACGTCGAATATAACATCAAATGCCAATTTGACTTGGCCGAGTTGATCGTCCACTGAAGAATAATCTTGAGAGACTTATTCACATATTCAACCTGACCATTCGCTTGCGAGTAATAAGGTGATGAATGTTCCTTTTTAAACCCAAGCTTTGATGTTAACTCAGTCACCATTTTATTATGGAAGTGACTGGCATGGTCAGTGACAATCTCCTTCAGGATACCGAATCTTTCTACTATCTAATTGAAAATGAAAAGGGCAACAATTTCCCTATCATTATTAAATGTCAGCATAGATTCAACCCACTTAGTGAATTAGTCTACTGCTATGATGATGTAATGATGCCCCCTGGAAAAAGACAAGTGACTTATAGTGAAATCAATCCCCCACTCGATGAAGGGACCAACAGCAATGATTGGAAACATAGGAGCAGGGTGTTCCCGCATATTCTGACAGAAGATCTGGCACAGGTGACACTTATTGACTGCCTCTACACAATATTTGATTAATGAGGTCCATAAGTATCTTACGCGTAGAATCGTTCGGGTTGTTTCCAACCCAGACAAATGACCGCCACATGATCCGGTGTGAAATTTGTTCAAAACGAGCTCTGCTTCTTCATGAGTAATACATCATCGAAGAATGCAATCTACACCTCGACGATACAAAGTGTCATCAAGAATGAGATAGTTTCATGCTTGGTGTCGAATTCATCAATGCTCATCATGAGAAGCAGAAATGAGGCACTTTAAAGTTTGAAGATACACAAGTATATCTCCATAACAAGGGTCTGAAGATGCAATTAGAAAAATATCTTAGTTGATTGGTGACTCTTTGGGCATAATATCACCAGACTCAACCAGTAGTTCTGATATTAGTTCGGCAAAGACCAAAGACTTTTTAGATTTAGCATAGACAAAATCCAAGTCAAACTCCTATAGGATAACTATCCATATACTGATTTTTCTGCTAATGACCCATCGTGTTAACACATATTGGAAAGGCTTGATGACACCAATGACGATGGTCTTACGAAGTAATATATAGTGCCAGAACCGTTGGACAGCATGGATAGTTGCCAAAGCAAGTTTCTCAACATGAGACTAGTTGAGCTTCAGTCCAACTAGGCCTCGGATAAGATAATAGATAGTGTGCTCTTCGAGCATGTCATATTCCTGGACCAAGACCATGTTGATGGTCAACTCTGTGGTATCCAAATACAACAAGAAATATTTGTTATAATCAAGTGGCCAAAGCAGAGGGGAAGAATTCAGGGCACATTTCAATGCTTCAAAGGAGCATTGAGCTACTTCATCCCAACAGAATGGGACCCCTTTCTTCAAAAGACGCATGAAACCTTTATTGATCTCGACATAATTAGTGACAAAATGTCGAATAAAATTCACTTTCCCCTATAAGATATGAAGCTAGGGTATTATGAGAAGGGGAGGAAATTGAACTATCACCTTAAACTTAAGAGGATCGGCCATGATCCCTTTTGTCGACATGATGAAACCTAATAAATGACTCGCTGTCATCCAAAAACTGCACTTGTTTGGATTCAAGGGAATTTGATAGTAGCGACACCACTTAAAGATCAATCATAAATGGGTGGGATGATCAGATCTCTTGTGAGAAAATCATGCTACATCATCCAGGTACACCTCGACTACGTGTTTAAGGTTGTTAAAAGAGAACGACATGGCCCACTGAAAGATAGCTCCAACATTCTTCAGGACAAAAGGAATCTTTCGATATGCAAAGGTATCCCAAGGACAAATAAAAGTTGTTTTATTTTAGTCCTTGTGTTTGATTTGAATTTTATTATATCCCAAAAAACTGTCCATGAAATAAAATACTTCACAACCCTCACACTCATCGACGATCTGATCAATAAAAGGGGTTGGAAAATTGTCTTTCGGGCAAGATTTGTTCAAATCATGAAAATCCATACAAACACGAATCATGCCCTTTTTCTTGTTGACATGAACTAGGTTTGATACCCATTCTGTCAATTGTACGAGGTATATGAAACCAACTTTGAGCAGTTTCTTTACTTCAGTCTTAATCCCTGTTTCTTTTCTAGGATTAACTGGGCGAAGATTCTATCAGATCAGTTTGACATCAGGGTAAGTCATGATTTCATGTTCAAAAATTCATGGGCCAGTTCCTGACATCTCCTTGTAAGACCATGAAAACATGTTGTGGAACTCCTTAAACAACCTGGTGTAAATTTGAATCTCTTCGGGGAGCAATACACTCCGACGAAGACATTCTCCACAATGCTAGTGGTTCTGGAAATATCGATAGGAATCGTTGCAGAAATGCTTTCCATGTTTCCCTTGGCGTAAACTCCATGCATAGATAGAGGGTTAATAGGACAAGGGCTATCCCCATTCATGGTAAAACCAAACTCTCCTGCCTCTATTCTCCTAAGCTCGGGAATAAAATAAGATCTATGATGTAGATCATACCAAGGTTTATCAGGACAATTCATTTCCTCCAGAACCGCCTCGTCAGAAGGAAAGACTAATTCTAAAGGGTCTTGAGTGGCGAGAGAGTCTTGAGCCAAAATAGGCTCAAGAAATGGATCTAGATCCTATGGGAGAACTGGATCAAGGTTATCCCAGGCTTGTTGGACAATTTTGTAGGCAACCTCAACCACGGTTAAGGGCATGGCCATGCCAAGGTTCTCTATCCCTTCCATCAAAGCCAATGGGTAAGGTAAAGTCTACGGGTCATGAAAGTAGCTCATTCTAAAAGACGACACTTGAAAAATTGCATCCCTTGGATGGTCGAGAAAAGACAAAATAAACCTTACATCATTGGAAGGTGGTTGATCATCAAAAGGTGCCATCAATGACAGAAATAACCTATCACCTAAATTGATAGTTTGAGATTGTAGGTTATGACTCATCGAGACCGTGGAAGCCCTTGATGAAGGGTTAGGATGAGAGAAGGAAAATTGGTCGATGCTTATAATTCAGCCTTCATATGGAAAGCATAAGACCTGAAAAAAGGTGGCTACAACCACTTGCATTGCGTAAGTCCAACTTTGTCCTAACAGAATATTGTGGTCGAGAGGTGCATCGACTACTTCAACATTGACACACACAATTTTATCCTTTATCTGCACGGGGAAAGAAGGAATTATACCATGTGGTCTGAACGACCAACCGTCAAAATCCATAATCAAAGTAGGGGATGAAGACAACTCAGGCTGGCCAATGGCCATCCAACATGCTAATGACATTATGCAAGTTGATTCACCCTCATCAACCACCGTACGAAAAATGTTTTGTGTCAATGATTTAGTGGTGTATGCCACTACTATCTGAAATGAGACGTGGTGAGGAAGACGAGGTTTAAGGTCAGTTGGATAAAAAATGATCGTTCCTGAGCTAATAGTTTCTGTCACTCCCAAGGCAGACAAAAAATATTTTCTTTGTGAGGAGAAACTATGGAGAACTTCCAGAGGAGACATTTCACAAGGGGTCTATGCCAAATCCTCCACGAGGGAGTAGTTCTGAGCAACCCTCACGTTTGGGTTATGGGAAGGCTTCTTAAATGCACCTTTAGGGATGTGAGTCATTGTCTCACCCACTATCTTCTCAATTTGAAGATGATTCAATGGGTTGGAGGCCTCCTTTCCCTTCTTGAAAGATTTTGGTGTTCCGTAGTCACGATTCCTATTTGATAAATGAGAATCGACATTCATTATGTAATTGTTCACAGTTGGGTTTTTAGGAGTAGGTGTGGGAGGTCAAGAACTACCCCAGTCGCACTTGTGGATGTAGAAGCCAGAGCCATATTTTTCCCTTGTGGAAAATGGTTATTCAACATAGTAGGTTGTTGTTGTGCTAGTAGATTCTGGGATTCCGCAAGATGAGGACACAGGTGAGTTAAGCGGTCTCTTGTGCAAATCTTACATGGATACTTCACCTTCCTCTTCTCAGTTTTTCCCTTGCCAACATTGTTAGCAGCCTTTTTATCCGCTTTACCCTTCTTGTTTTTCTGTTTCTTATTTCCCTCAATTTGTTGGTTGGCCTTGGGAGTCATCGATTGCACACTATGTATATCTGATGTCTGGGTAGCAGGGGAATCCGAACTAGGAGTCGGGTTGGCCATAGTTTGTTGAATCGATAATTGTTGTAATTGATTCGACAACAGATCTGTGGAGTTTCTTTGTGTTGAGCCCACTATGCCATCAGCATGGGGCCTATGATTTTTTTTGGCCTTATCGATACTAGACCCTAGCGCATCGAGTAAGATCTCGTAAAGCATGCCAGACTGGGAGTAAATAAGTTCTATATGTTGGGATCTCATAATAGCCTCTTCCTCCGAAAACACCCCAGAAGTTGCTACGTCTTTGGAAACAAAAGGAACCAAAGACTTCAGAAACGACTCAAGCAATAATGTAGGAGACACCTTGACCTTAATCAATCTCTTTCTACATCGCCACTCTTGGATATAATCTGAGATATGGTCAGCCTTAGTCTGCTTGAAGTTGGCCAACAACTCGGTGTCAGCGTCGTATCTCACTAGCAAGTGGAAGTGGTTCAAGAAAACCATCGCCGGGTCATTAAAGTAAGAGTACTTCGAGCTGGTGAGCTCGATATACCATTTTGTTGCACCCCCTATAAGAGTACGTTGAAAAAGGAAAAACTAAACAAAGTCGTATTTCAACGAGTTCGATGAACAACACTAGTGAAAGGTAGTCACATGATCACATGGATCTTCGTCGGGCTTGCCCTTGAATTTTGGAATGTCAGAAGGAAACTTAGTTGGCATGGGAGGCGAATGCAGATCGTGACAAATAGGTTCATTTAATAATCTCGACAAGTCTAGAAAATGCAGGGTTTCCAGAAAGGGTAGTTTTGGTTGCAGAGTATTTACATGAAAAGAGGGACTTGGATTTTGAATAGCACCAGGTTTCTAGGAAACATTGGACTATTGGCTAGGGTTTTGGTAGAAATTGTGACCTTGACCAGCAAAAGGAAATTGCTTTTGTTGTTGCATCATCAGTTGACTCCTGAATTTAGATGACATAGCTTGCACATGGATTGCTCCCTATGCATCATTCCAAGGACCTTGGTTGGGGATCACCCTATCCGATCCTCCTAGCATAGGTATTGAACCTTTCCCGGGATTCCATTGAGTATGGAAGGGGTTTCCCCCAACCGACATCCCTTGCAAGGGAAACGAGCCCTGCCAAGAATTCCAAATACCTTGTGTAGACTATTCTCATGTTGTCGCTCCCTGTGAAGGAATAGTACTTTGCACAAGGTTTTGTTGACCAAAGTAGAGGTTTCCCCCAGTTAAGAAGGCAGAATAAGAAAAAGCGTTGTTCCCAAATGCACTAAACAAAGATAACGACATAGATCCTATTGACATCATGTAGGATGAAGGTCCCAAACTGCCTCCACTAAACAAGTTGTAATTATTATTAGGCCCGATTGGCTGCTGAAAAGAACCACCGAGCAAAGGGGACGAAGGAGGTATATGACCCTCACCGTAAGGAATAGCATTGAATGGGGAGGTAGTTCTCGTGACTGATCCTTGCAAAGGACCGTCAGATCTCTCTGTCCCTAGACCCATGGTCTGTAAAGTAGAGTAAGTAAGAACTGAATTTGAGTGAATGGAAGAGTGGTCGAAATCAGCAAAGGAACTGATCCACTACCCGAAGTCGTAGGTTTTGGGACAGTTTTGGTCTAGACAGGCAGAGGTCAGGGAGGAGGTACAATGCCCCCTCCAGCGGTATCTGTAATGAGAGTACAAGGACTCACTGATGAAGTAGCAACATTTTCTTCCATCACCGCTCACATAATGAAATAGCGTTCAAGAGAAGTCACCTCGGGGGGGAACTATATGAGTTAAAAGTGGTGTCGATAAGTCATTGATTGGAGGATTTGTTGGCCTGAAACCTTTGATATCTAGGTCAGAAATGATGGATTCCTTAGGTACAGTTTCCTGTGGCCCAGGAACTTCGACTGATCCTTCTTAATCAAGTCTCTGCCTCAATGGTGGTGGAGGTGGCTCCAAAGTAACCAGCAATAGGCCCTGAAGCCTTCATGACTAGTGTAGCTTTTGATCTTTCACTTTTTGAAATGATCAACCGACACAGTAAGGTTTGACTAGCTTGGAACACAAAGTATACAATAAAAGTTTCCTAAATATAAATCAAGCAATCGACTAATTAGTGGGAAGGTTAGTTACACCAATTGACACTAGAGAAACTAATCAGTGCAAGTTCAACTCGAACATGGAAGCACCCTTTGGGTATACTCTGTAAAGCATGATCTGATGTCCACCCTAGGTATTGTGGTATACCCCTGTAGTCACCGGTGTAAGTCCGTAAAATATAGGAAACTAACTTTCTATTTCCCAGTCAGTCACCAGGTAGGTACAGTCGAGAGTTGGGATGATCGTAATGAGAAGGATAACAAGTCTAAATCCCTTCAAGGGTGTTGAAATAAATTGGTTCGGAAGACAATTGAGGATCTTGAATGGATTCGAGGTCCATGAGGCTCTGTAGGAAAATGCGATCAATATTTTTCCCATGAAATATTGGTTGTGGAGCCTGATTATGTTCCTGATTCAGAGGTCCTTGCTTTCAGCTGTGTTTATACCCCATGAAGACTTTAAACCCCAGAAGTATGTACACTCTTCCACATGGGGGAGTGTAGAGGGGGGGTACCCCCTCTATGGGCTTTGGGGGGGCTATCCCCCCGAATGGGGGGTTCGGGGGCGAAGCCCCCGAAGGAAAAATTGCCTTGTAAATGTATATTGTAGTTTCATTGTAAATCTAGACTGTTCACTATAAGGTCGCAGATCTAACGGTAGAAATTATGTTAGGGTTTTTGGCCCTAAAAGGAAACCCTCTTTTATGAGGGAAATATATTGCGGCTATGCATTATGGTGAGTATTGTATTTTGAGAGAGGAAACTGGAAAGAAAGAAGAGAAAGTTACAACGGGTTTTGCTGTAGGTTGTATCCCTTCATTTGTTGGATAATAATAAAGGAAGGACCTGGCAATTTCTCTGGTGGATGTAGCCCACATTGGGTGAACCATGTAAATCTGTGTCTCTCTTGTATTGTGTATATTTTGTATTTTGTTTCTGCATTTGTTTTATTTTATTGCTTCGTGGTCTTATTTTTCTAACAACTGGTATCAGAGCGAAAGGTAACTCGCAGGAAAAGAGGGTTCCTTGTTCGAGTGGGAGAAATGTCGGAAGATGGAAAGTTTAGGGTCGAGAAATTTAACGACCATAACTACCAGTTATGGAAGATGAATATGAGGCAAAGTAGCAAAGAATCTGATTCCCATGAAGGACAAAGAATGGGAGATTTTTGATAGAAAGGCTCTAGGAACGATACGACTAAGATTGACAATGTCGATGGCTTTCAATATTTCAAAAGAAAAGACAATGAAGGATCTGATGGACGCATTGGCTAAACTGTATGAAAAACCCTCGGTGTCTAATAAGGTATTTCTAATGAAGAGATTATTTAATATGAAGATGTCAGAAGGTGGGTCTGTTGCAGATCATTTAATTGAATTTAATACGACTACTAATCAACTAAGTTTTGTAAAAGTGGACTTTGATGATGAGGTTAGGGTTCTTATAATCGTG
>JASDQU010307479.1:113380-134484 GCA_032191745.1 Picea mariana
ATCCTTGGCATGAGAATAACAAGAGACATAAAAAATCACAAATTGACATTGTCTCAAGGTGAGTACATAGAGAAGGTGTTGGAGAGGTTTAGAATGCAGAATGAAAAACTAGTTAGTGCACCTTTGGCCAACCATTTCAAATTAACTAAGGAAATGTGTCCCAAGACACAGGAGGAGATAGAATACATGTCGAGGGTCCCTTATTCATCATCAGTTGGCAGCTTGATGTATGCAATGGTTTGCACAAGACCATATATTGCACATGCAGTGGGAGCTATGAGCAGGTATATGAACAATCCAGGTAAAGAAAATTTGGAGGCAGTAAAGTGGATTCTCAGGTATTTGAGAGGTACTGCTACTCATGCATTATGTTTTGGAGGTTCAGACACTTTTCTACAGGGATATGTTGATTCAGATATGGTAGGTGATAAAGACAGCAGGACGAGCACCACAGGGTATGTTTTTACTATAGGTGGAACAACAATAAGTTGGATTTTGAAACTGCAAAAGGTTGTTGCACTTTCAACAAATAAGGCAGAGTATGTTGCTGCTACAGAGGCTAGTAAAAGGATTATTTGGTTAAAAAGGTTTATGGAGGAATTGGGAAAGAAGCAAGAGAATAGTAGGTTGTACTGTGACAGTGAGAGTGCAATTCATATTGAAAATTCCATTCGAATACTAAGCATATACAATTGAGGTACCACTTCATACAATCCGCCTTGGAAGATGGAAATTTGAAGTTGGAAAAGATACACACTAGTCAGAATCTTGCAGACATGTTAACAAAGGGAGTAACTAGAGAGAAACTGAGTTTCTGCTCAGTTTCAGTTGGTCTTCAAGAATGAATATGAAGATGATAAATTTTCCAGGTCCAAGAAGGTTCAAATTCTAGCATATACAACAGTGGTGGAGTTGTTGAGATCAATCTCCAAGTGGGAGATTGTTGGTTGTGGAGCCTGATTATGTTCCTGATTCAGAGGTCCTTACTTTCATTTGTGTTTATACCCCATGAAGACTTTACAACCCAGAATTATGTACACTCTTCCACGTAGGGGAGTGTAGAGGGGGGGTACCCCCTCTGTGAGGTCCGGGGTGGCCTATCCCCCTAGCTGGGGGGTTCGGAGGTGAAGCCCCTGAAGAAAAAATTGCCTTGTAAATGTATATTTTAATTTCATTGTAAATATGGACCGTTCATTATAAGGTCGCAGATCTAATGGTAGAAATTATGTTAGGGTTTTTTCCCTAAAAGGAAACCCTCTGTTATGAGGGAAACATATTGCGGCTATGCATTATGGCGAGTGTTGTATTCTGAGAGAGGAGACTGGATAATAATAAAGGAAGGACCTGGAAATTTCTCTGGTGGACGTAGCCCACATAGGGTGAACCACATAAATCTGTGTCTCTCTTGTATTGTGTATCTTCTATGTTTTGTTTCCGCATTTGTTTTATTTTATTGCTTCACGGTCCTATTTTTCTAACAAGAAATACCCTCAATATACAAATCCCACTACGTTTGGTCTGGCTTTGGAGAGATTATCTCTTATACCTTTCCTCACGTGACCTCGTGTTTAGCCCCTATGTCAGAGGGGGGTCCCAGATAAATCATACAATGTTGTACTTGAAATACTCTGTATCTCAGAATCTAATGTTTGTTTTAAATGGTGTGGAAGAGTTTCCTCTTCACACCTATTTCAAGGCCATAAATTCCTAAACTAGTTGGTGAACCCTATAAACAAAAAGTCTAATATATTTTAAGTTAAGCGTTAATTTTAAGGCTTGATTTACGCAAAGGATGTGATCATGCAACTAATGGTTTTTTGAAGAGACAAAAAGTGGAGAAAACTTTAGAGCATTTAAAAGAAAAAAGATAATTCGAAATTAAAGCAAAAGCTTGTAAAACTCTTTGTAAAATTCAACTTTTCAAATTAATGTTTCAAGAGCTTATAATTGAAAGTTTCCTAAATAGTGCTTTCGTTTGACTAAGAAAAACTACTTGTATTTTAGGAAAACAAGAAAGAACTTTGAAACTTGGACTCTTTTCTTTTGTAAACAACCAACCTAGGCTACGTTGCCAAACTAAATGAAAAAAAAAAACTTTTTGATTTTTTTTAACTTCTTTACCAAGAAAAAACTAAAGTAATTATATTTTTTGTTTTTCAAAGCAAGAAATAGGAAAAAGAGAAAACATAAACCAAGATTGATAGAGATCGTAAGCCGACTGTGTCAAACTCATGGATTCAAAAAGAAACCAAAGGAGTATCTAAGACTTGAAATTTCACTCTAAACCTCTAGGGAAAACAAAATAAAACCAAGAAAACAAGTTGAAAATGAATCTTTAACCCAAGCTAAGGAAAAAAGCAGAGACTCTGTAAGGTCTAAGAAATCCCTGGGAAGCCTAAACTTTTGTCAGGAAAGAAAAATACCACTCTTTTTTAAAACACTTTCAAGACACAGAGACATAGTTTGTTGCATCAAGAGCCTGTGTATGTACGCGAGTTGTTTACTGTGCAGACTGCATATGTACACGAGTTGATCCAAAGCAGATCATGTAGACCTCTAGGATTTTTCAAAAAATAAAAATACTAGGCAGACTGACTGGGCAAGGAAAATTGGTAGGCACCTTGCAGGTGACTAGGGACTCTTAAAAGACTCATTGAACCTGATAAAAACTCAAAAGGAAATAAAGAAGCCAATTAAAAGCCAAAATCCTCCCTCTAAAACCCTAAAGAGACTCCCAAGTGGAGTTGCCAATTCTTCTAGCAGGGAAAATCCCCCTATTACTATACTAGGGTCAAAGTATAGGCAGAGTTATGATCTCCCTTAAAAGACAATCTAATTACTAAACTACCCCAAACACTCTAAATAGATGAACAAAAAGAGATAGGAAAGTAGGTCAGAAGTAGTACCTTTAGTACAATGTTCGATGTATACCACCTCCAGCTTTGTAGCTCCCAGGCTACAAGTCTCCTCCCAAATATGACCTGCAAAAATACTTAGGCAAACAATGCTACAAATATTATACCTCTCCTCATCAAGATTAGGGGTAGATATAAACCAGTATTCATGAATCAAAATGAAAAACATAAAGATGTCATTTGGGATAGGAAAAAAATTCTTTTATTCAAATCCAAAGATCGAAAATTACAACCTTTGTAGGTCGATGCTTCACGAACCTGGTCTGAGATCCTCTTAATGTTTCTCCAAGTTCATTATCCCAATCCTTTCTCTCACAATCAGTTGATCACCTTAGGGGAAGGGAAGGGATTGTATAGGAGAAAAGTCTAGAGAGGGAATGATGAGGCAAAAACTTAGAAGGGGTAACAAATACTTGGGAAAGGAGGGAAAATGGATTAGGGAAGAGTTTCATTGTTCTAATTCTTGATGTGTAAATGGGACCCAAAGACCTCCTTTTATATGACAAAAGGATAGATATTCAGTTTGGGGATGGGCTATAGCAGGTGAATTGGTTGGGAAACCCTCGATAGCCGGTAAACTCCGCTGAATTCCTTGCAAACTTTTATTTTTTGCAAATTTTGGAGGTAAAAACGGGTTGTTTAGTATGCATATAGCATATGTACACGGTCTATCTAGCATGTAGGAAGCATATTTACATGGGAAATAGTACATCAGGATGCGTACATGCTCCAAAAAATGGTTTTTTAAATAGAGTTCCTTTGCAGTGATTAGGCAAATTATGAAATTACAAAGGCCAATGCCATGTATGAATAGGTAGGGAATTTTAGGGCTATAACACTCTCAACTTTGTTAATGAGCCACCACTAGTATTCGACCCTGTAATTTGTAGACTTAAGGAAAAATCACAAATACTGAAATCCTTTAGATAAGTCCATAAAATTGTAGGGGAAGAGTGCCTTGTAATAATTAAATTCCTCCTCTTGTACCCTGAAGTAATGGAAGGTAGACTTAAGTGGGTTTATAATCATTCTCGATGCTCAGTAGAAATTCAATAGTATGAAATCGATTTCCTTTCATTCGTTTAAACAATATCTGGTCATGATAAGGACATCGTCCAAAAAGAATAAATTAAGAATCTTAAGCAACCTATTAATCTTGACTCTAGAAAGTTTCCCATCAGACTATTCCTTCTTGAGTAGGAGACTAAGTCCTTCCATCACTAAGATAAAAAGTAGAGGGGATAAGGGGCATCCTTGCCTTAGTCCTCGCCCACTCTGGAATAAAGGAGTAGGCTCGCCATTGATCAATATCGCAAATAAATTTGTGTTAACACAACTCATTATATAGTTAGTAAGCATGAGTCCAAAGCTCATTCGGAGGAGGTTCATCTGCAGAAAATCCAATTTTACATAGTCATAAGCCTTCTGCATATCCATTTTTAGTATAAGTGCCTTCAAATTATTAACTATGATGTTATGGATACATTCATGAGCTATACCAACCACATCCAGTATCTGTCTACCCTTTAAGAACCCCAGCTACTCCCCAGAAATAGACCATGAAAGGATCGGTTTTATCTTATTGGCTATGATTTGTGCAATAATCTTATAAGCCATATTACAAAGTGCTATAGGTCTGAAATATCTGAATGAAGAGCGCTTTCTCACTTTTGGGATGAGAACTATAAAGGTCAAATTTAAGGACCTTGACTCCTCCACTGCTAACGAAGGAAAAATTCTACCGTCCACCCATACAACCTAGGACTTTTGTCCTTAGCAAATCCCCTAAGGACAGATAGAATTTTATCTTTGGCACAAGGTTTCTCAAGAAACTGTAAGTCATTCTCATCAATAAAGAAAGGATATTGTTGAACAGTGCTCACTTTCTCGACAATCGAGTTTTGTCCCATGTCTGCATAAAAGTCTTTAAAATGTCTCATCGCTTAAGATATAAGGGCCTCCTGGCCCGAGTGATAAGTGTCATTTTCATCCAAGATCTCCCCAAAAAAATTTCGATTTCTCTTGTGGCTAATGAATTGATGGAAGAATTTAGTATTTTGGTTGCCCTTCTGTAACCAAGTAGCTCTGCTCTTTTGTCTCCACATTTCGTCTTCAGCTAGTAGGAGTTTATTATGTGCTTCATCTGACCCTTTGATTTGGAGATCATCATCCGTTGTGTCAATTCTATGAGCCTTTGCAAGATAAAAAAACCTCTAGTTCCTCCACAATTTTGTCAATCTCCACGTGTTTCAGCCACCTTTGTTCTTTCTCCCAAGTAGTCACTTGGAGTTTAAGATCTTTCAGTTTCTAGATGAGTCTTCTTAGGGATGATGTTTCTTCCACAAACTTCAAGGATCTCCAAACCTCTTGAACAACAACACTGAACCCCACTTCCCCCAACCAAATGTGTAATATACCAGATATAAAAAGTATGCAGAACATAAATAAAATGATATAAATGGAATCATAACAACAATATAACTAGAACAATCACCACAATAAAACTGAAACGATATCAGAATAACAACAGAAATAGCGCTTTGATTCTGAGAGCAATGTTCACGGGCCTCTTCGAGGGGGAAACCTCCAATCAAGAAGAACTCTATTACAATAATATCCAAGATAGGATTCTCATACCCTCAACTCCTATTTATACTAAATATGTCTATCAAAAGAAACATCTAGAGGAAGATCCTTCTAGAAGCGAAATCTTTTATTAGGTCTTCTTACATTCGAATTATTTTATTTTATTGCAAGGCCTTATTAATATTGAACTTTATTACATCCGAATATATTGTTATACCTATGTGCGGGTTAGGACCCTAACATGTCTGCCCCCTTAAAAACAGCCTTGTCCTCAAGGCTTGAGATGTGGAAATTGTTGCAGAATGGTAGCTGGTTCCCAAGTGGAATCCGCTGGAGTTGTATCTTTCCACTGGACTAACACTTCCTTGATGGTTCTTTGATGTAGGTGATGCTCACGCTGGTCCAAAAATGCTTGTGGTTGTAGCCAAATTGATCCTTTTTCAGCTAACTCAGGAAGGTTGGTTTGAATTTGGCACTTAGTTCCAATCACCTTCTTTAAGCATGAAACATGAAAAACATGATGTAGCTTCAAATGACTGGGCAAAGCTAACTAATAGGCCACCTATACCACATGCTTGAGAATGGTATAAGGACCATAAAATTTGGGTGCTAGCTTCTGAAAATGCTCGACCTTAAGGGAATTTTTTTTGTAAGGTTGCAGTCGAAGAAACACCTGATCCCCTTCTGCAAATTGATGTTCAGAGCAACCTTGATCTTGTTATTGCTTCATGCGATTTTGTGCCATGACCAAATTCTCTTTGAGGGTACAGAGAATAGCCTCTCAAACTGTAAGTGTTTGGTCAACTGCCTAGACCTTCGAGACACCAGGTAAGTATGAAAGAATTGAAGGTGGCTTATGTCCATATACTGCTTCAAAAAGAGTCATGTGTGTAGTTGTATGGTATCAAGTTTTGTAACACCATTCATCTAGGGGTAACCATTGAGCCCACTAATTTTTCTTTTTCGAGGAAAAACACCTCAAATATGTTTCCAAACACTTGTTGACAACTTATGTTTGACCATCATTCTGGGGATGATAAGTTGTGCTGAGGTGCAATTGGGTGCCTTGTAGCTTGAATAGTTCTTGCCAAAAATTGCTTGTGAAAGTTGGGTCACGATCAGAAACAATAGAGTGTGGCATGCCATGAAGCTTGAAGACCTGATCCATGAAAATTTAAGCCACTGTGGATGTTGTAAACGGGTGTTGAAGAGCGCAGAAATGAGCATAATTGGAAAGGCGATCAACAACCACCATGATGATTGATTTATTTCCCGATTTAGGTAAGCTTGTAATAAAATCCATAGATATATCCCTCCAAATAGCAGGTGGAATCGAAAGTGGTTGTAGTGTGCCCAGATATTTCACTATTTCTCCCTTGTTGCGTTGAAACACATTACATTCAGCAACAAAATTACGAATGTCTTGTTTCATACCATCCCAGAAAAAACAATGTTTGACCCTGTCATAGGTTTTGGTGAACCCGTAGTGCCCCGTTGTAGGTGTAGCATGAAGCTCAGAAAGTACCGTGGATTTAAGCTTTGATTTTTTACTTAAATACAAACGGTCTTTGTATCGAAGCTCATCATGGAGCCAAGAGTACCTAGGGGAAGTTGGAGCATTGTACTGCAATTGTTGGATCAGATGTAAACTTTTGGGATCTTGTAGCCATTCTTGGCAAACGACTTGGAGACAATCTGGTACAATGAAGGAAAGAGAAAAAAGGAATCCTTCATCTTCATATTTTTAGAAAAGTGCAACCGCAACCACATTGTCTTTGCCTTTCTTGTAAATGATCTCATAATCATATCCAAATATCTTAGTCACCCATTTTTGTTGCTTCGGGGAGGAAATGTGTTGTTCCAAAAAATACTTGAGGCTTTGATGGCCTGTCTTAATTTGGAAGCATTGCCCCAATAGATAAGGGTGCCATAGATCAACGACATGCAAAATAGCCAACATTTCCTTTTCATAGATTGATTTGCCTATATTTCTTTCAGATAGTTGCTTGTTGGTAAAGGCCAAAGGCCGATCCTCTTGCATAAGGACAACACCAATTCCTTTCCCTGAAGCATCACATTCCAAGACAAAGGTCTTTGGGAAATCAGGAAGGACCAGGACTGGAGTGGTGCACATGGCCATCTTCAAGGTTTGAAAATATTGAGTAGCGACTGGAGTCCAAGTGAAAGAGTTCCTTTTTAGGATAGAAGTGAGAGGTGTTGCAATATTTCCATAACTCTTAACAAACTTGCGATAGTAACCTGTTAAGCCCAGAAATCCATGCAAGATTTTGAGAGTCTTTGGGTGAGGTTGGTCTTGCATAGCTTCAATATTTTTAGGATCCACCCTAGCACCATCCTTGCCAACTAGATGAACCAAGTACTCTACTTCTGAGGCACCAAAAGCACATTTAGATTGTTTTTGGAAAAGTTGGTGCTAAGAGAGTAGATGGAGAACTCAATCCACATGAGCAAGATGGTTTGTCCAGGTTTTTCTATAGATGAGGATATCATCAAAGAAAAATAAGACAAAATGACGGAGAAAAGGATGGAAGACATGATTCATGAGGCTTTGGAAGGTGGAGGGGGCATTACACAAGCCAAAGGGCATGACCAAAAACTCATAGTGGCCCTCATGATTTCTAAAGGCAGTCTTGGGAATGTCTACCTCTTTCATACATATCTGGTGGTAGCCCGAATGAAGATCAAGTTTAGTAAAGAATTGGNGGGTGCCACTCAATTCATCCAAGAGGTCATCAATGACAGGAATGGGAAATTTGTCTTTAATGGTAAGTTTGTTAAGGGCACGAAATTCAGGACACATGCTCCAAGAACCTTCTTTCTTCAGGACCATGACCACGGGAGAATATTAGGGGCTCATACTAGGGCGGATAATGCCTTCATTAAGGAGTTCTTGGAACATTTTCTCAATTTAATTTTTTTGGGAAAAGGGGTGACGATACGAACAAATATTGGGAGGAAGGCTTCCGGGTACAAGGGTAATGGAATGATCATGAACACCATGGGAAGGAGGGAGTCCCTGGGGAGTGGAAAAGACCCCTTGATGTTTAGAAAGGATGGCTTGGAGGTCTTGCGGCACCAAGGGTGTCTATGTTGCTTGTATGGCATGGAGTTGGGAAATATCACTAGAATGACCTTTTTTGAGCATCTTTTTCATGCGATGGGAACTAATGATCTCAAGTCAACTAACGATGATGACTTGGAACTTATATTGGTGTCCCTCCTGGTTGAATTGCATGGCTAATTCCTTAAAATCCATGAGAATGGGACCCAAATACCTTAACCAGTCTGCACCCAACACAATGTCACAACCACCCATGTCAATAGAAAACATATGATATTTCAGGTGGTAGTCACCAATTTGGAGACACACATTTTCAAAACACCCTCCACATTTCATGGAGCCACCATTGGCAATCATGATTTGGAAATTATTGATGGCATGGATGTAGTAATGAGTTTCTTGGGAAATGTGGCGATGAATAAAATTATGGGTGCTTCCACTATCAACCAAAATGATGACCTTCCGATGCTTGATGTAACTGATTATCTTGCAAGTTTGGGGAGCAGAGAAGACAGTGAGAGCATTGAGGGAAATGACCAGTTCTACTTTGGGAGGGTCTGAGGGAGGGGTTATGTCAACGGTTTCAGGTGACTCAGACACAAGGGGAGTTTCAACATCCTCTTCCAAAATATCCTCGGAGATGGCTAAAAAAATATTTTGTTCCTTACACTTGTGGCTCAAAAAATATTTTTCATCACAATTATAAAAAAGGCCTTTGAGTTGGTGTTCATCCATTTCAGCCCTGGTCAATTTTTGGATCTTTAGTGGAGTGGAGGGAGTAATGGGATTTACTGGTTTAGTGCGAGGGATAAAGGAGGGTTTTCAATTTTGAAAAGATACAACCTGTTGTGCTTCTTTATCTCTTTTAGTAGCCTCCACCCAACTCTGAGGCCGAGCCATGAGGACATGGGCCCGAATCTCATCCTTGAGGCCACTGATAAANATACCCTTGACAGGAATTTTTTCTCCATTTCCACCATTTCTACCATTGCCAATGTTCTTGATCTAGATGGAGAACACCATACCAGAGTTTGGCCAAGTCATATGTAATGTCGTACAAAGAGAGATAATGTTCCATTTGGGTTACCCAACCAGTGGGGTCTGAGCCATCAAATTTGGTCACATCCACCTGTGGAAGGTGTAGGTCACGTTGAAAGTGATGGTGTTGAAAGTTATGGGAATGAGAGGAATTTTTAGCTTCAGTATGTGGAGGTGAGTCAGAGGAAGGGTTATTTGTAGGGATATGCAGCTTGGTGTAGAGTGTCGAAAAGACAGATTCAAGATGGGTGGTCAAGTCTTGTTTGATTTCCTCCATTGTGGACTACATGGTTGTATTGATGGCGACAACATTGGCACTGAGTTGTTTCACTTCTTGTTGGGTCTCGATGAGACTAGATTGCAAGGTATTGAAGCGAGCTTCCAAGTCTTGGCTACGGGTATGGGCCATGAGGACGAGGGAACCAAAAAGCGGCGGGTGGGGTAAAAAATTTTGCCGAAAAATGATATGTATGAATGTGATAAGGGAAAAGAGATGAATCCAATGGAATATGTCTCAAATAATGGTGAAAAACTTATTTTTACACCTGCGGAGTTATTCTCCGGTCTGAAGAATACTACAATGATGAAATTCCAAAATGCTTAACCAGGAAGAAATGTGTAGTGCTTTGGCAACCCGAACACAGTTGCACATAAATAGATCTTGTGTATTTTAATTTGTTTATGTTTCTGTCCCCAAGGGTTAGGTATTCAAGGGTTCTACAAACAAGGGTTTTCCCTAAGTTATAGATCTCTGATATACGTGTGGGGTCCAACAATAGTACTCGATTTTAATGGGTAAATCGGTTGATGCAAACATGAACTAATCCCCCTAGATCCACTTGGATATAGAACAAAACAAGATAGAAGAATACACTTTCCCTAGATTACGATCATTGAATTTAATTACCAAAGGAGGAATAGATAATGTACCTTATGAATCACTTCCTTATGTCTTTTTTGATCTTGTTTTTCTCCAATGCTCCTGCGAGATCATATCTGTAATAACACAAATCAACCAACGTGAAAGAAGAAATAGCAAAATTCAATGACGACCTAAACATATGATCAAGGAGTCATGTAATAAAATCTCAATCATTTTATGGGAAAGAGACATGCCACTGTATTATATTAATGAAATGTAGAAGATATAACCGAATTGCCTTGATGTCACAAGTTTCCTTTCAGTGGCCCTTCATTCTGACACACACATACATTTGCTCCGATGTTTTCATGAAGATTCCTCTCAAAAACTTGGTAGATGAATGGAGACCTCAAGCATCATTTGAAATAGGATTCTTCACATAGACTTCAATCTATTCTCTCTTCAGTCTCTATGCTTTTTTATGCTTGTACCTCTAACCTTTTCCATGAGGAGCCTATCATTATATAGGAGAAGCTAAAGTGGTTAAAGAGATGAGGATGATCCCATCAAATCAGAGAAGTCAGTAGGATCGTAACCACATGGATGCCACTTCATACTTCCAGAAGATTCCACTTCTAGAAGTTGCTAGAACTTCTTTCCTCTCTTAGTTTTAAAGCGTCGCCACAACCTGACTATATATCATCCTGTGGAAATCCCATGGACTGGCTATAGTACAGCATGTGGAAATTAAGGATTTCCGCACTGTGTAAAGGAAGCTGCTTGCAACGACCTTCAAAAAATACATCTTGCAAGGGTGGAAAGAGGTTTATTTCCTCAAGAAAAAGATTATATTGGGAACTTGAACACATGTTTATGTAATCATCATCAGGGTGACCAAAATAATGTGTAACAGAATTCCCCCCAAAGTATGAGGCTGGAACTCGAGATAGCTAAAGTACTTTGTAAAATAAGAGTGTATGTGTCGAGAACTAGGGGCGCACCAATCAGGAACCTGCAAACAATCAAGCATGTGTACAATATCACATTATGTCTGAAGTAGGCATTCGCATGTCTAGACCGTAAATGTTTGAAATCATAAATGTAGGTCATGGCCACCGATTATACAACGTGGATCCATGTCAACAAGATTTTGCATAGCCACTGAGAATACACCATGGATCCATGCATAAAAAACTCAAGTATGAACATATCCATGAGACATACAAAGTGGATCTATGTGTCAAAAAAAACCACAGATACTCCTTCTCAACCTGGACCTAAAATGATGAAGTCCAGGGTCTTCAATCCATCGTCTATTAGTACGATCCTAGTCACGCGATTATAGATGTTGAAGTCAAATGCGAATAGAAACCACTTGATTACCAGTCATTAATGAAAATTGTTAACAAGTACGAGGGAAATCACCATTGATGTTAATAATCCCAAGGTACCCCAGTATAATCCAACAAGTGTGAATGAATGAATTTTATTCGAACACTTGACATCATCTCGCGATTAGGGATTAATGATGTAGATCCACTGTCGAAAGAACCTGCCATTGAAGCATGTAGGCTCTAAGGTACTAAATAATCTCTAATCCTTTTTCATGGATAATGAGCGGAAGTCAATAGGAAAAGGCTCGTCACAGGAGGGCCTTGATGTATCCCCCATCAATGAAACGAAATAAGTAATAGATTTAGGGTAGAGAAAAATCTAGAATTTTAAATGATCCTATCAGTCACTCTCCTCAGTGGCTCATAATACCGACCAAACTACCATCTGACATTCCTAATTTTGATGGTAAACTGGGAGAGGACCCAAACAATCATGTAATGACTTTCCACCTTTTGTGTTCATCGAACTCTTTGATGGATGACTCTATTCGATTACGTCTTTTTCAGTGAACTCTCACGGGTTCAGCCGTGAAGTGGTATATAGAATTGCCACGAGGCTTATTCACTAACTTTAACACCCTCACCATGACTTTCCTCACCCACTACCAGTTACTGATCCGTTACGAAATAGGAACCAAAATTTTGAGTTCTTTCAAACAAACCAAAGCCACTCATATCTTTGATCACATTCATGAGTGGCGTCGAAGATGACATCTAATCAAACTTGAGCTTCCTGATCAATTACTGGCAGAGTAGTTCACAAAATCATTCATGAATGACATCGCTCGTGACATCTCCATGTGTGGAGTTGTCACAGAAGAACAAGCGATCAGTCGTGCTCAATACCTCTACCTCGTTTACTCACAAATGAGTACTCTTTACGACTTACTCTTTGATGCACCTCGTCCTTCTACTACTGCTACTTCAACTACTCCTACTACTTCTCATGCAGATGATGGTGTCATTGGCACTTTCCATGCCCAACCCCACTCTGCACAAGCCTCTACCACCAAACCCAAGTCTATTGCTTCTAATGTTCAACATGCTCTGTCTCCTACTCCTCCCACCGGTAAGACTTCTGAGGTGAACTATGTTCAATCTACCCCTGCCAGAAAAAATAAATCCAAAAAAGGGAAGGGTAGGAATAAGGAGGATAAAAATAATCTGTAATTTGACAAGACCAAAACACAACCTGTTGACGATAAGGATAAGCAAAAACCCCGATACCCTTGTCTTATATGTGGTTATGATCACTACACTAAGGATTGTCCAAGAAGGGCCAAATTTACTAAGTTCCTTCAAGGGACCCCAAAACCACCTACACCGGCTGTATTGTCACAACCCTTCCCTTTTCAACAACAGGCCCAATTGGTCATTTACAACAAACCTTCCCCCTCCACTACTTCTTATGTCTTAATGTGTACATGTGATTCAAAGAAGAATTACATCACACTTACCACTTGAGCCAAAGATTATTCTTCCTCCAAGGTGAAAGTTGACGAAATACCACCTTCGTTGGTCCAACCATCTCCCTTGGCTCCACCTACCAACGGTCCTCTTCATCTAGAACGATCGAGCCTAGATACATTTCTTCTCCCTCCCCCAAAGGGTGTTGTTCGAAAGTATTCTTTCAATCCTCATGTGCATGTTGCCCAGAACTACAGTATTGTAGAGGATCTAGCTCAAGCACCATCTGCGATGTCAGCCCTCGAAGTCCTTTAGAGTTTTCCTACACAAAGGAAGGCACTGTTGAAATCTATTGGTGGAATCGATCCTACAGATATGAATTTAGTAATTTTTGACTTGGAAGATCACATTCCAAGGCTTCCCCCCCAGCTCGCATTTCAAATACAAGTTGTTGTCGCCGATAATAACATTTGTAGAACATTTATCGACGAGGGTGCCTCGACGTGTGTCATGTTTGTCGCTTGCTGGAAATCCATCGGCTCTCCTCCCTTAACCGAATCACACAATAGGCTCAAAGCCTTTAATGTCTCTAGATTTAAACCTTACGGTGTCCTCCCCTTATTTCCCATCACGCTAGAAGGCAAATCGGTCAATGTAGAATTTGAGGTCTTTGACGCACCTCTCGATTAAAACCTTTTACTAGGCCACAACTGGATTGATTCCATGTGTACAATCATGTCCACTCTTTTTCGTGTCATACATTTTCCACATCAGGGAAAAGTAATTACGGTGGACCAATTGGCCTTCTTTAACTCTGATTCACGTACCAACAACGTACCTTTCATCGCAAAGACACCCTCTGTATATGAGAATGTCGGTGTGGGTATTCTAAAAGATTCCACTTTGATGGGTACTTTCCCCATCCCACCACCTGTCGTTCCACCTCATTTGGTTGCCTCGATTAACATGATATCCACCTTCACCCGCGAAACTCCCGTTTCTTCTAACCCATGGGTAGTACCCACACCCAGTGATTATCTTCATTACGACAACCAGATGCCCTTGAGTCTAGTTGAATCCACTTACCAAGTCATTCAATCGGCATCCCCATCTCTTGGCGATTCATCTCCTGATCCTTTTCACGTGATTTTTCCCACAGATGAGATGATTATGTCAATTATGTCGATGGAGGACACTCCTTGGGACGATGGACATCATCGTTCCATTCTCTTCCTGGAACAACACACCCTTGAGAGTTACCAAAAAATTTCAACTCCGTCGACTGTTGTTGTCATTACTTCGGTTCTCGACTCCACACATGATGTGTTATATGAAGGGAACTTAAGAAACATTTCACCCACCATCCCCCTCGACATATCTATCAAACCTGGAGTTGTTGAAAGTGTGCACATCGGAGCTTCGTGTTCCACTGATGAATTTGCCACATATAAATCCCTTTTTCAAGAATTTTGTGACATCTTCTCCTGGAGCTATGAAGAAATGCTTGGTATTGACCTCGATATTGTTGTACATGAAATAAAGACATACCTAGGTGCTAAAATCATCCGACAAAGACATCACCTAGTCCACCCTCGCAAAGAAGCCACTATCAAGCTTGAAGTCGAAAAAATTCTTAAACAAGGTTTTATTTATCTTGTGGCTTTAACTGATTGGGTATCCATCCTCGTTCCGGTTAACAAGAAACAAGGTATGATCCACATCTGCATTGATTACAGGGACATTAATAAAGATTGTCCTAAAGACAACTTTCCCACCCCCTTCGTTGACCAAATCGTCGACGATTGTGCCAGAAGTGAAATCTTCTCTCTAATGGACAGTTTCTCCAGATATAATAAAATCAACATCTTACCTGTGGATCAATACAAAACCTCTTTTATTTGTCCTCGGGGAACCTTTTCCTATCGGAAACTACCCTTTCATTTAAAGAACGTCGGTGCCACGTTTCAATGTGCTATATCTTATACTTTCCATGATATTAAGCACATTGTACAACCATATTTAGATGACCTACCATCACATTCCATGCATTGTAGTGATCATTTGTCCCACCTCCGAGCCATTTTCCTTCGTTATTGGTTCTATCGTATATGATTAAACCCACACAAATGTGTTTTTTGTGTGGATTCCGATCGACTCTTAGGATTTATTGTGTCACGTCATGGGATCCAGGTAGATCCTTTGAAGGTTGAGGCCATTCTCAATCTCCCTCCCCCTTCTTCACTTCGCCAACTACAAATTTTGAAAGGGAAGGCAAACTTTCTACGTTGTTTTATCCCGAACTATGCTGAGTTAATGCTCATATTTACTCAACTTTTAAATAAAGGCTCTGAATTTGTATGGGACACCACTGCCAACAAATCCTTCGACGCTTTGAAATTGAATTTAACCCGTACCCCACTAATTTTCTCGCCCGATTATAGTCGAGATTATTTCCTTTATCTAGCTGCTTTGGATTCAACCATCGCCATGGTTCTGGTCCAAGAAAACGATTCTCACAATGAGCATGTTATTTATTATTTGAGTCAGAGTCTCAGGACTATCGAAGCCAAGTATTTACATGTTGAAAAATTGGCCTTGGTAGCTATTCAAGTTGTCTAACGTTTCCGGCACTATATCCTTTTACTCAAGACCACCATGATTTACGATTGCAACCCTATGCAACACATTTTTACATGCCAATTGCTAGGGGGAAAATACTCCAAATGGATTGTGACACTCCAAGAGTTTGACTTAGAGTTTGAATGTGCTAAGTCCAAGAAATCCTTGGTGTTTGTTGAATTGATATGTGACCTTCCCTGTCTTGAGACAAAAAATGTAGCAGAGGATTCATTACCCGATGAATCCTTTTTTCTAATCAGTTCCGATGACCTTTGGTATGGATATATCACTATATATCTCCATACTCAAAATTTCTGGCCCAATTTGTCTAGTATTGACTTTCGTCGCATACATTACCAAGCCCGACAGTATATCATCCTCGATGATACTCTTTATCGTCGTGGAGTTGACTTCATTTTTCGACAATGTCGCACATATGAGGAGGCTAGAAAAACTTTGAATGACTGTCATTCTGGAGCATGTGGTGGTCACATGTCTGGGTATGATACTACCCAAAATATATTATGAGGTGGATACTTTTGGCCTTCTTTATTCAAATATTGTATTATCTCCGTCCAAAAATGCCACTCTTGCCAAACATACAGCAACAAAATAAGATCTCACCCCTCTCCCTTACATCTTGTAGTTTCCGTTGGACCTTTCGCTAAATGGGGCATTGATTTCATGACATGTAACCCTCACTCGGCTCGGGGGCATGGGTACATTATTGTAGCCGTAGATTATTTCACGAAATGGGCCGAGGCAATGCCTACATTCGACAACATGGGAAAAACTTCAGCCCTATTCATCTTCAATCACATTATTACGCGATTTGGAATCCCACAGGCTATCGTCATCGATCACAGTAGCCACTTCTGAAACTTTATGATGTCTGATATTACAAAAAATTTGGGTCTTCGACATGAAAACTCAACCCCCTACTATCCACAAGCCAATGGCCAAGTCAAAGCAATAAACAAAGTACTTATCACCATGCTTCGACAGATTATCGGAATTCGCAAAATGATTTGGCACACGATGTTGTTCTCAGCATTGTGGGCCTATCGGACATCCGTGAAGTCAGCTACAAGGTTTACACCTTTCCAATTAGTGTACGGTTTAGAAGCTTTTCTACCGATTGAATGTGAAATTCCATCGTTAAAACTAGTCATCCAACTTCTCCCAAATACCTCTGCTGAGGAGGAATGTCTGTTGTATCTTACGCAATTAGATGAAACCCATTGTGATGCCACCCTAGTTATTGAAACCTAGAAGAAACACGTAAAATCCCAATATAACAAACATGTCAAGCAACACACATTTTTTGAGGGAGATCTAGTTCTCCTCTATGAACAAGATCGTGATTTGCTAGGAGCCAGAAAATTTGAGGCTATGTTGTGAGGCCCTTATATTTTTAAAAGAGTGTTAGAGAAGGGAGCATAAGAATTAGTCGATTATGATGGCACTACTTTGAGTGAACCTAGAAATGGGCTTTACTTGAAGAAGTACTATGCTTAGCCTATCTCTGCTTAAGCACTTGTATTTTTACTGTATCATACTCTTGTGTGTGACTTTAGTGTGTTTCTTTTATTTGACTTTTACCCCTGACTACTTACCCTGCATTGTGTTTGGTCTCCAGATGTCGGTGTTTTCACTACCTTACATTGGCTTCACCGATGGTGCTAGCCGTAGTACCTGGAATTTAGCTTCTACTACTTGGGTAATCTATGCACCCTCAAACGAACTTATTTGTCTACAAGGTGTTTGTCTTGGTCGAGCGACCAATAATATCGCAGAGTATAGCGTGGTCATAGAATTATTGACTAGTGCTATTTCACTTGGGATTCATCACTTCATTATACGACTTGATTCAAAGCTAGTAGTTCTACAGCTAAACAATGTCTATACTATCCGAAGCCCTACTCTCTTATGGGTATATTTACGAATCTACCTCTTGGAATGTCATTTCGATTATATTGAATATCAACACATTCCTAGATGTATAAATACATTAACTGATGCTCTAGCTAATTATGTATTAGACATACATTTGAGACATTTGCAATTCCAATCACATTTCACATATTGTACAAAGAGCAGAGTAAACCGGTAAAAGCCTCATGTGTATATATATATATATATATATATATATATATATATAATGTTTACAAAAAGAATTTTCATCTGAAGATCAAAATATCAAAATATAGAACCCATGACCCCTACAAAATGGCCTCATGGATGCCTCTCACGATACCATACTACTGCTCTCGCTACCCTGCATAGTAACCGACTAAGTGAGCCTGATACGCCTATAGTATGGCATTGATAATGCCTCAGGATCTCCTTGATGGATATATCAGGGATGTCTGCCATCAACCCCTCTAGATTTTTCTTTATCGCATCATAATCCTCGACATCCCATCCAACCACTACGCGTGCCTCTCCTCACCTCTGAATAGGAGAGGACCCTGGGGTTCGATGTGGCCCTACATTTGCATGATCGAAAAGTTTTTATTAGTCTTTCAATTGGAAACACAAAAACATTAAATATTTTAAAAACTCCTAAAAACATTGTAAAAACACAAATGCCTTTCTTACCTAGATCTCCCCACTGCGATCCCTCAGGGAGAACCAAATATGGATCACCTCGAAATTCTAGACTGGCATAAGCATAACCATCAATCATCAAGATTTGCGGTCCCAACCAATTGAAGAATGCATAATCGTACTTCACAATTCGGCCTGCCACATGCCGTGTCATCAGATCACACCATCTTTTCAATCGTGGGTCTCTCGGGGCTGGTATTCCACATTCCACCTGTAGGCGTAGGTGTGGAACTCTTTCGAGGAAGAAAGATACTAAAATAGAACCATAACCGAACTATTTGAGGTCCCCATTATTGCTTTTCATGAGTTGAGTTTTCTTGCTGCATAATAGACTGTCACACCAATTGAATAATCGAGGCTCCAAACATTCAATAGCATACTGGAAGTAATTTTGGAGTGCCATGTGTGGCGAAGCACTCCCTGCCATCTGTGCAACAGTAAACAATATGGTCCTGAGGGTCAAATCTCTCACACCTCGGATTGCTACTTTTCCTTTACGTCTTTCAGTGTCAGGTTCACAATGCTCATGAATGTACTCACTCATGGAAAATCTACCACCTCAACCACCTATCAAAGTCATGCGTGCCCCACAACGTGACAACCCTGTCAGGAAATAAATATCCTCAATATCCAAAGAGAGGACATGAACCCCCACATGGAACACTTGTTGTTCTGAATCCCACATATGAACCAGATATTATAGTAATCTCCATTGGGCTCTCATGCCCTGAACTTTGAAGAATTTTAATAAACCACATTGCCAGAGGGAATTCATGGTCTTCAGATCATTTAAAGCCATGATATCATCTTCTTCGTGATCATTCTCCCTCCATTCCAACATCTTTGCAAGAAAATACCTGCATGGGAAACAGAGAAGATCTTTAGCACACCTTTTCAACATTTTTTAGGATTTTCATTGAGTCAACGTTCACTTTTCTTTTTAGTTTTTCGGTCGCCGCGACCAAAATTCAAATACAGTGAGGGCCCATTATAGGCCACTCGTGGTGGCCCCAATGCACGACTAGCAGTCCCAAATCATCAAAAAATCTTGATTTTTTACCATCAAAAACAAAAATTAATCCATTGAAAAGATACAAGATGAGATGCTTACCTCTTTTACGCAATCCGTTTGTGGAATGATCTCATGTAGCCTCCGCAATCCATCGCCAAAGTTGAGGTAAAAAACAAGGGTTTTTAGTAATTTTTTGACCAAGTGAAAATAAAATGGTGAAAAAGACTTTTTACTTCTATTTATTACCTTTTTATCATTTTTGCTAATATTTTGTTTTATATAAATACATTTTGGTCAAAAACCCATTAACTCTATGTAAAAAAATTTCAGACACCAACCCAGTTTCAATCTCACTGATTTTTCAGCCAAAGTTAAATGCCAAACCCAGTTTCAACACTGTTTCAGCATATGTTACAGCATTATTTCAGCACTAGTTCCAACATTGTTTCAGCATATGTCTCAGCACTGTTTCATCATATACAAACTTAACAGAAAATAAAATTCAGAATTGAAACATGAGGATTCTGAACATCATTTTCAATGCAGAAATAAAATATCAGTAGTATGCAAAACTCAGAAAATATAGACACAAAGATTTTCGGTCTAACTTCGACCCTGGAAAAACCCACAAGGGGAAAACCAATGAGAGAGGGATTTTTATTATTTATGAGCTTCTGAGAAATTTCTTTTACATCATATTCATCTTCAGAAATTTACACAAACTTATCTGGACATTCCTATAGATTTGCTCCTCGATTTATGAACCAAAAATTCATACAACTGTACAGTTGTCCCAGCAATTAATGTTGTACGGAGTGTCTCGAAATTCATGCCAAAACTCTGCTAAGACTGTACGAAAAACCTAGCATGAATAGATCCTTGTAAATTGTGTTGTACAGCCCTCAAAATTCATGCTAAACTGTACGGACTGTACGGAAACACACTCAAAAATTTATTACAGCAGTTACCTCGATTTCTGTGCCAATAAATGTTGTACGACAACCTTGGAATGTGTGCCAATACTCTCAAAAATTGCAGTTGTTGTCCTCCTCGATTTCTATGCACATTAAATGTTGTATGACCTCCACAAATCCATACGGTATGACCTGTTCTTCCTTTTTGTCTGCTGCCTCAAAATTCGTGCTGCTCTTTGCCTTGGGATGCGTTCTCTCCTTCAGAAAATGTTGTCTCTTTTCTTCATCTCAACCTCTCTCTTGATCTCTCTTGTTCTCTCAACAAGAATGCTTCAACTACTGAAGAATGGGTGCACCCTCTTGCCCAAGTCGACCTCATGAGGGAAGGTGAGAGGTTTTCTAATCTAACGGTTGAGATTAGATTAGATGGGTGGCTGAGATTTGGTGTCTCTTCACTCACCCTCGGTTTAGTCATAAATTTATCTTTTAATTTCCATCTCACAAATTAATTTGACTAGGACCCACATTAGGCACTTTCTCCCCCTTAGGCGCCTAGGGAAAAGAAACACTTGCCCTGGTACTTTATTTTAATTAAAAATTTAACACTCCCTCATACCGAGGAAAGCGTTACTCACCACTCCAAGCTTGTCCCTGAAAAATACAAA
>JASDQU010307479.1:134584-146669 GCA_032191745.1 Picea mariana
AGGGTTTTGAGGGTGAGCGCTCCGCTACATCAGCCTTAGGAGTGTTGGCGCTCCCCTATAAGGCCTCAGGGAGCGTTATAACGCTTGTTTTCCCCTATGAAGGAGTTTTATCCACCTTTGGAGCGCTAGCGCTTCCCTCAAGCTTCCTAGCGAGCGCTACAACACTCTGATGCCCCTTTTGAGGGAGCGTTGTCTAATCTGAGGCAGTAGTTGGCCCGTTGAGGAGAATAAGGGGAGGATCTTTCAAGTTTAGAAGGCAGCTACATTCGAATTCTTGGTTCCATCAGGAGATCCCTGATCTAAGGAGGGAGTTCCTCAACTTGTTCTAAAGATAACTCAAGAGGTTAAGCTCTTCATAACCTATATAAGCAAGATCTATGATAGTGAAAAGGGGGAATAATTTCTAGCATGAAACCTATGATCTCATAGGAAACACACAATTAGCCAAAGGAGAGTGATCAGTGAAGTTGTTGTCATCCAGGTTGTGGATCTTTCGAGCAAGGGTTAGACGAAGGGGACTTGACAAAGTTGTCACATTCGCATCTACGATTGTAAGTACTGTTGTCGTTACTCTCATTAATATGACACACTTGGCCTGTTTCTTTCTAGTTTGTTTCTTCCTTTCTAGGGGAAGAAGACAAGCATGAAAAGGGAAAAGTAACACCACCAAGGGATCCCCTAATAGAGGCAGAGACATCAAATAAAAGGAAGGTTTCTCCAAAGAAACTCTCAGCACAGAATAAATCTCGAGCCAACAAGCCCAAGTCACAAAATGTGCTCACAGTGGATGATGTTGACCTCATCATCGCAATTGTAGAAGATGCTTTAGAGGGTATATTGCAGTGACAGGAAACAAAGTAGGAGATGATGTATGAAATAATTGAGGCAGAGCTGAAGGGGGTACAACAAGCCATCTACTCGAGCCACGCAGTGTCTACTGCACCATCTTCAGCAGAGAATGTAGAATTGGGGGATGAGCCCACCCAATTGCGAAGGTTAGAAGATGAAACAGATATTCGACTTCGTCGATTCTAGGAAGAATAGGAGCAGGCCACAGAGGCTTTGAGGCAAGAAAAGGAGGGGGCCCTAGAGAAACTTCGGGTTGCGCAACAAGAGAAAGATGACCTTCGGGCAAAGTTCGAAGTGGATAAAGAGAAAATCTAGAAAGAGAAAGATCAGTTGCTCATGGAGCAGATTGGGATTAGAGAGGCAATGACTACAGCATTAAGCTTTGTGCTAGGCTTGGCACAAACAAAAGAAGAGACAACTGAGAGCCAAGTGGGGAAGCTCGCTGAATCCATTCAACAGCTCCAAGAAAGAGTAGTAGAGCTAGAACTTCAAGCAATGCCTAGCACTCCATAGGAAGTATGAGATCAAAGGGAAGAGACTACCAGAAGCGCAGTAGAAATAATCAGGGTGTTGGCTGCAGAATGAAAGCAACTCAGTGACCAAAGTGCACAGGCCTACGAGCGCCTTGTAGAAGACTTGGAGTTGAGGAGATTGGAGGCACAACTCCAGGAGGCGATGCAGTAGGCATCGACTGTGTAAGCACAACTGAAACTTCTTATGACAGTGGAGAAGATGAAAAGGTCATAAGAGTAGTGTGCAGTTCAGCAGTAGTTCACTGCCATCCATAGCAGAGTTATGGAGGTGACACAACAACTCCAGCCGGTGCAGGACAAACCCTGCACACTGTTCGAAGAGATCGAAGGACAAGGCACACAATGGGAACAAGTGGTCACAACAGTAGAACAACGCCTGGAAGGGCCTGTCACCAAGCAAGTAATCTAGGAGTTCGCCGAGCAGGAGTTGTTAGCACCAAAATTCACCTCTAGATTGAGGCAGAGGTAAGCCCAATACACATCATTATTTTATGTCATAGGTCTGTTATAAAAGGTCAAATGGGTGCAATCTCAAGAAAATATCGTCTTAATTTAGAAGACTAGACTGATATGCACAAGAAGGTGAGGTTTGGTTTAACTTTAGTTAGTAGGTTGTAGTAAGGGTGAGTAGGAGGAAGAATTCATCGAAGAATGTAGAGGTTTGTCATGAACATCAGGCTTTCCAACAACCTAAGGAAGAAAAACTTAAACACAAGGTCGTCTTGAATTCAAATTTCAAAGGAACTGAAAGAAATTATAACAGCACTATAATCAAAATTTCATCATAATGCAGTCACAATAATTCAAGTGAATCAGTCAATCATGAACTCTTTCAGTATTGGAGGAAAATAAGAGGGAGAAAGAAAGCTAACTGTCATTAAACAAGAAATCTTAGACTACAAAGCATGACCAAAGAACCAGAGTGTTCATTAAAACTTTACAAATCAGGAGCTTTTCTCTACCATCGACCATTACAAAATATCAAAATCGAGTATTTATACTCAGAACAATTCGCCACCATGAGAGAGGTGACCTGGCTATTACATTCAAAGCTTTGCGTTTGTATCTTCCTCTGTTAGACACGATCTCATATCAATATGGGCTTTGTAGGAGAAAATGTTGACAGGGGAACTTTGGCTGACAGTCTTCCTTCCATAGCAAGAATTTCCATGCTTTCCATTTATGTGGTGAAACAGGTTTCAACCACCTTTCCCATTTCCATTAACTACCTGCATCGAGATCGGGATGGACCCTGACACCATGAATGCTCCAAGAGATGTTCACGACTCCACCAATTCAAGCCCATCATTTCGAAACCACACAAATCTTCTGATGAGACCAAAAGAAACGCTTTCGACCCTTGGCGCAGCTCCTATCCATTGCTCCACGCAACCTCGGGCCATGACCTCATGCTTATCCCACATGAAATTTTGGGATTTCTCATTTCAAGAGTTTTCAGTCCCCTTGATTTAAAAAATTATGACACTTGATCCTACGAAACAACCCATCTAGATCAACGATCGGACCTACCTTGAATTTGATGGCCATGATCATTTCCTTGAACAATATTAGCTTCCCACTACTCGATAGGCACTTTCCCTTTCTTTATGACCCTACTTCCATATGACCGCGGGTTATGATAGTGGGCCCAAATCTTAGGCACGTCGTGATTTCGCATTTCACGAACTCACGTTGTGCTCCATGCTCAAACCTTTGATTCGTGAAATAACACTCTCTTGGATTATGTGCCACGCATGCCCTTTGATCGGATGACCCAGATGAATATCAACATTCCAGGATCTCGGACCCTCGGGACCTTAGTTATCAGCATTTTGGGACCTCGACTATCGACATTTCGGGACCTCGGCTATCGGTAGGTTGATCCTATGCCACGTGTCCTTCTGTAACGAATGGCCCAGATCGCTTCGTGACTTCGTGTTTCGTGAGTCCCCATGACTCTTCCCTTTGACCTTTTCGCTCCATGAGTTAGCGAAATGTTAATCTGTTGCCACCTGTTTCCCACCTTCATACACCTCGACTTTGGATAAAATGCATGTGGTGGGTTTTTAAGCCCCTTTTCTCGCATTTTCTCTACCCAAGGGCCAAATCCTTAGGGAAAACATCCCCTTACAATTATATGTGATAACATTAGTCTCCATGGGGGATATAATCCCCCCTGCGAGGCTCAAATATCTCCTTTTGTAGTTTCAGTCGCCTTCTGTTGGACTATGGAGTCATGCTCAAAAACATCCTGCTGAGGATTAAAGGTCGACAAGCAAACTGTCTTAAAAAATGAAATCAAAATATGTGGGCTCCAAGAGGATCTTATTTATGTACATTCCTATACTAATTAATTTTTACAAAGTTCTAGGTGAAAGAAAACTTCCACCATATCCATTCAAGTAACTTCCTAACTAGAAGCTTTTTTACTCTGTCAGTGATTGATAGCAGATGATGTAATCGTGACATCAAGATGATTACATCCTTCAACTTTCCTCCAAATGGAAATGGTGGGATAAGACTTGGAGGCTTCAAATCATGGAGGAAAAGCAACTCCATGTATTCCCCTACAGCCTCATAGAATGAGTGGCAAACTCCATAAAATTTGTAGCAGAAATCCTTCTCTACTCCATAGCTACTCACACATGGCTGAATGTCTCTGGAAAGCATAGGTGGGTGAAAAGATGATGCAGGCTGCTGATTCACTTCTCCTTTGTCTGCTCTGATAACATATGCTAGCTGATGAAAAGAAATCTCCTCATGTATATCAATGGATGGCTCCTCCTCTTTATCATGTTGCTTAGTGTCTTCATAGTGATCAAATGTAGAATAAGATTGCTACTCATCATCACTAGAATACTCATAGAAAATGGGTTGTCATTCATATCAATGATCAACCTCTAAAACAATAATTCCATCAAGAATATAACTGTTAAAAATATCCATTTCAAGGACATCAGTAACTGCTACTTCTGGCTGCTCATACACATGATTTTCCTCTTCAATATTAGGTGAAAATATATCATGGGAAACCTCTTGAAGGAAAATGGAATAATCCTCCTCCACAACCATCTCTTATTTTAAATCTGGAAGGCCTTCTTCATCATAAGCAGGGCTGGTCAAAATATTTGTATCATGAATAGAAATATCTTCTGTGTTTCCTCTTTCACTCAGACCTTCACTAGACTCATCACACGAGGAAGAATCTATCATTTTCTCAATGTGGGATGCAAACCTCTTACAACAGTCATCCAATATAATATGAGACATGTAAATCTCCTTGTAATATAAATTAAAAGCATCGTGAAAATCCTTCAAAGAATGGATACTAGTAGCAGGGATAGATTGGCACCATTCATGAGCATCTTCCTCCAAAGAAAATCTGAACATCTTGATCAAGACATCCTCGTGAACAAAATTGTGCTCAAGCATTCATATATGAAAATTAAACAAGTGTTCACTAGGATGATCATGCTTGCTTCCTTTGAATCTCAGAAGGTAATCATCCCATTCATTTATAACAGGGACAACATTTGGAAAACTAGGAACAGAGGAGAAATTAAAATGAGCACACCTCTGAGCCAAGATTTTTTCCATTTCAGACCAGTGGAATCACCAATCGATTCTTTAAACATGGAGTTGTCAGGTGAATGATATGCATCCTGAATGCGTCTGGTCTTTGTTGACCATCAAAGACCAGATCTAATCATGGTCGTTCCCCTAGGAAACTTCCAAGCTGAGAAAGAAGTTGCTAAAAGCCTTCTCAAGAAAGCTTCTCTGGGTCAGCTTTAGGTGTGCTAGAGGTAGCCACAACTAAAATAGTGGAGTGGAAACAATGGAGTCGCCAGGTGCAAGCTGCAATCTTCAATGGTTCTGATATCTAATGCACCCTCAGAATCATAAGATCTTTGTCGTTATATCCCATGGAAATGTCTTCAATTCATTCCCCGACAACAACGCCATAAATGCTAGCACCAAAAGTCACCTCTGGATTGTGGCAGAGGTAAGCCCAGTACCCATCAATATTTTATGTCACAGGTTGGTTATAAAAAGGTCAAATGGGCACAATCTCAAGAAAATATCATCTTAATTCAGAAGATTGGATTTATATTCACAAGAAAGTGAGGTATGGTTTAACTTCAGTCAGTAGGTTGTAGTAAGGGTGAGTAGGAGGAAGACTTCATCTAAGAATGTATAGGTCTTCCGTGAACATCAATATTTCCAGCAGCCTACAAAAGAAAAAATTAAACACAAGGTCGTCTTGAATTCAAATTTCAAAGGAACTGAAAGAAATTATAACAACACTATAATCAAACTTTCATCATAATGAAATCACAATAATTCAAGTGAATCAATCAATCATGAACTCTTTTAGTATCAGAGGAAAACAAGAGGGAGAAAGAAAGTTGACTGTCATTAAACAAGAAATCTCATACTACAAAGCATGACTAGAGAAACAGACTGTTCATTAAAACTTTACAAATCGGGAGCTTTTCTCTACCATCGACCATTACAAAATATCAAAACTGAGTATTTATACTCAGAACAATTTTCCACCATGAGAGAGGTGACCTAGCTATTACATGCAAAGCTTTGTGTCTGTATCTTCTTCTATCAGACGCGTTCTCAGATCCGTATGGGCTTTGTAGGAGAAAACATTGACAGGGGAGCTTTGGCTGACAGTTTGCCTTCCACGGAAAGAATTTCCATGATTTCCATTTATGTGGTGAAACGAGGTTTCAACCACCTTCCCCATTTCCATTAACTACCTACATCAATATTGGGATGGAGCCTGACACCCATGAATGCTCTAGGAGACGTTCACGACTCCACCAAGTCAAGCCCATCACTTCGAAACCACACAGATCTTCTGATGAGACCAAAATGAGCGCTTTTGACCCTTGGCACAACTCCTAGCCATCGCTCCATGCAACCTCGAGCCACGAACTCATGCTTATCCCACATGAAATTTTGAGATTTCACATTTCGAGAGTTTTTATTCCCCTTGATTTCAAAAATTCTGACGGTCAATCCCGTGAAACGACTCATCTAGATCGACGGTCGGACCTACTTTGAATTTGACAGCCACGATCATTTCTTTGAACAATCTTAGCCGCCCACTGCTCGATAGGCATTTTCCCTTTCTTTATGACCCTACTTCCATATGACCGCGGGCTATGATCATGGGCCCAACTCTCAAGCACATCGCGATTTCGCGTTTAGCTAACTCACATTGTGCTCCATGCTCAAACATTTGAATTGTGAAATAATGCTCTCTTGGATTAGGTGCCACGCATCCCCTTTGATCAAACGACCCAAATGAATATCAACATTTCGAGATCTCGAACCCTCGAGACCTCGACTATTGGCATTTCGGGACCTCGGCTATCGACATTTCGGAACCTCGGCTATCGAGAGGTTGATCCTATGCCACGTGTCCTTTTGTAATGGACAACCCAGATTGCTTCGTGACTTCGTGTTTCGTGAGTCTTCATGAATCTGCCCTTTGACTTTTTCGCTTCACGAGTCAGCAAAATGTTGATCTGTTGCCACCTGTTTCCCATCTTCATACACCCCGACTTTGGATAAAATGCATGTGGTGGGTTTTTAAGCCCCTTTTCTTGCATTTTCTCCGCCCAAGGGACAAATATTTAGGGAAAACACCCCCTTACAATTATATGTGATAACAAGAGGCTCTAGTGAAGCAGCAAGTCAAGGCAGCTCGAGCTAAGCTCAAGGCCTTTGAAGCAGAGTTGTCCATATCAGAGTGACTCAGGATGAGTCACGGGTGAGTGTTGGGGGTCTGTTGGCCCTTAACCAGGTTTTGAGGAAACGACTGGTCATGTTTGACCATTTTTGGGACTTCGACAGGATGGTCAAAGATGAAGCACCCAAGCAAATCAGAGATCGTGGGATCTCTCCCTTTTTGTGAGATTTTTGGGGATTTTAGGGTTTATGTAATGGGTATGGGATGTCGTCCCATGGGTTTGCCCATGTTTAGGCCCTTTTTGTTATGTATAAATAAGTATCTAAGCGATGTAAGAAGTAGTTATGATCGGCTTTGTGCAAGAACCTGTGAGGGTTGCTAAGTGCGAATAGTTGTGAATGCTTTGTGCATACTCTATGTGAGACTTTCATAGCTAAGTGCAAGTGGTTGTAGTTGGCTTTGTGCCTTGACCTAATCCGGGGAAGGAGGATCTGACGAGGTGCGTGCAGATCTCCTGTCCTTTGCGAAGTTGGATCTATGGCTTGGTGCATGTAAGAAGATTGGAAGAAGTTAATAAATAAGAAGAAGAGTTGGTGGATGTATCCCCACACTAGGGTGAACCATGTATATCTTGTGTTATTGTGCTTTGTGCTATGTTTTCTTGATGGTTATGTTATATTTTCTTAGTGCACTGTTCTGGATATATGATAGGTAGATCCATTAGTACTTAGTGTTTGATACATGAATAAATGCTAGATATTCTCTGATGCTATGTGTTGAATGCTTAGATGTGTTTGATACTGATTAATATTGCATTGATCTACAATTAGGGTTAATCTACGATGTGAATAAGAATCATAACTGAATGCATACTATTGGCTAAGTGCTCTATTAAGTATCATGATCACAGATCTATGTCTGAGCTAGGTTGTAGACACTTGAGTCTTGCAACCCCCCCTGCCTCTACCTTGGGTGAGACTTCATCTGCTTCGCAGGTGTTGCCGAAAGGGCCAGTAGTTAGGGTTTTGTTGGTGCATTGTTGAAGTGTTGAACCCTGGGTCTGCCCCTGTTCCAACAGGGTTCATACCATTATTCCTTCATATTTAAAAGGGTTTATTTTTATAAGCAGTGGGTTCTGGAGTTTTTGTGCAAATGGCAAAAGTGCGGAGTTCTAAGTTTGATGTGGAGAAATTCAGTGGCAAGAATAGATTTGCACTATGGAAGCTTAAGATGTTGTATCTTCTTGTGCAACAAGGATTGCAAAAAGCATCGGCTAGAAAGACAAAGAAATCGATAAGCATGACAGACGAGGACTGGGAAGATTTGGATGTAAGAGCCCTCAATACCATTCGTTTGTGTCTGGCAGATGAAGTGTTGTTTAACATCGTTGAAGAGGTGACAACAACAGGTTTGTGGACCAAACTAGAGAGTTTGTATATGACAAAGAACTTGACGAACATAATCTTCTTGAAGGGGCAGTTGTACAACTTGCGGATGAAAGAAGGTATGAAAATTGTTGATCACTTGAATGTTTTCAACACTCTACTTTGTCAATTATCTAGTATGGACGTAACGTATGAAGATGAGGACAAGGCGGTTACGCTACTATGTTCATTGCCTGAGCCTTGGGATCATCTGGTCACAACTATGTGGTTTAGCACAACATATGTCATTGATTATTACACTGTTGTGGGAGCTTTGTTATATGAGGAGATGAGGAAAAGATCCAGTAAATAAATCTCAACAACAGAAGCAATGGTGGTCAGAGGTCGATCTACATAAAGAGGGAAAAATTAGAGGGGTACATCAAGGTCTAAGTCAAAAGGCAAGAAGAGTAAGCATAAATGTTGTTTTGTGGAAAATTTGGGCATTTCAAGAAGGATTGTTGGAAAAGATAGAATGCATCAAAGGAGGACTCCACAAAAGAAGCAAAGGAAGCTAATGTAGCTTAAACAAGTCCAGGTTCTAGTTCAAGTATGGTTGATGAGGTATTGTCTACTTGTGATGTTTCACATAAACATCAACATTGGTTGTTAGACCCAGGTGCATCCAGCCACATGTGTCTTCATAGAAATTGGTTCTCAAATTACCAATATATTGATGATGGTGTTGTTTTTATGGGAAATGTTTTTTCTTGTAAAATTGTTGGAGTTGGTAGCGTTCAGATTAAAATGCATGATGGTTCTATAAGAAAATTAACAAATGTAAGGCATGTTCCTGAGCTAATAAAAAACTTGATATCTTTGAGAGTTCTAGATTCTGCTGGTTACAAGTGTACAACTCAAGGTGGAGTATTGAAGGTGTCCAAAAGCATCTTAGTAGTCATGACGAAAAAGAGGATCAAGAACCTTTATCAACTTGAAGGAAGGACAGAGGTAAATCAAGCAATGGTAGCATATGAAGATGGAAGTGAATCTTTTCGTTTATGGCATCAACGTTTGGTTCATATGAGCGAGAAATGGCTTAAGGTACTGGTTGATCATAAGTCACTTCCATGTTTGAAGTTTCTAAATCTGAATTTCTCCAAGTATTGTGTCTTTGGAAAACAGTGTAGACAAAAGTTTAAAACAGGAAGAGATATAAGCAAAGGCATCCTTGATTAAATTCATTGGGATGTTTGGGGACCATCTCCTACAGTTTCTTTTGGAGGATCGTCATATTTTGTGACATTTATAGATGATTACTCTAGAAAGGTTTGGGTCTATTTACTTAAAAGAAAAGATGATGTATTTAATACTTTTAAGCAATTCAAAGCTTTGGTTGAAAAGAGCACTAACGGGTCAATCAAGTGTTTAAGGACAGATAATGGAGGTGAGTTCACATCTATGGAATTTGAGAACTATTGCAAGGACGTTGGGATCGAAAGACATAAGACCACGATTTATACTCCTCAACAAAATGGTGTTGCTGAACGCATGAATATGACTCTCGTAGAGAGAGCAAGGAGCATGCTCAGTAATGCCAAGATGCAGCAAGAATTATGGGCAAAAGCAGATCTTACAATATGTTATATGATAAATCGATCACCATCAACTACAATAAACTATAAGATTGGAGAAGAGGTATGGACAGGTCATTCGTGTGATTTTTCAAATCTAAGAATATTTAGTTGTGATGCTTATGTTCTTATTTCTAAAGATCAACATTCTAAGTTAGATCCTAGATCAAAGAAATATGTCTTTGTTGGTTTTGGTGATGTAGTTAAGGGGTACAGATTATGGGATCCTACTTCCCACAAACTCATCATAAGCAGAGATGTAGTATTTGATGAATCCTCACTCTTAAAATCAGAACGGGTAGATGTTGAAGTGAGACAAGAACAAGTACCGCAAGTTCATAAAATTCAGTTGGAAACTTAGCCATCTTCAGAAAGGGAGGAGCATGAAGAAGTTCTAGAAGAAGAAGATGAAGATGTAGAAAATATCCAAGAAACTGAGGATATGCCTCAACCATCTCTAAGGAGATCTTCACGGGTCAGGAATCCTCCTACAAGGTATGATGATTATGTTTCATCTATGGCTTTGGTTTCTATTGATGGAGAACCTAGTTTTTTTTGGGAAGAAATTAAGGTATCTGAAAGTGCTCAATGGAAGAAAGCTATGAAAGATGAAATGGATGCCTTAGAGAGGAATAAAACATGGGACCTGGTAGAACTTCCAAAGGATAGGAAGGTTGTCGACTGCAAGTGGGTCTACAAATTGAAAAAGGGTGTTGATGATAAAGTCGAAAGGTATAAAGCAAGAATGATAGAAATAGGGTATTCTCAAAAGGAAGGTATTGATTTTCATGAGATTTTTTACCAGTTGTGAAGCTTGTTTCAGTTCGTATTGTGTTATCACTAGTTGCTTTACTTGATCTTGAGTTAGAGCAGCTAAATGTTAAGAACAATTTTCTACATGGAGATTTAGATGAGGATATATATATGGAACAACCAGAAGGGTTTGTTCAGGATCATAATTAGAGGTTTGTTTACAAACCCAAGAAGTCATTGTATGGCCCGAGATAGTCTCCCAAGAAATGGTACAAGAAGTTTGGTTCCTTCATGGTGAGCCTAAATTTTACAAGAAGTGAATATGATCATTGAGTTTACTTTAAAAAGTTGGAAAATGGCATGTTCATTATTTTGGTGTTATATGTTGACGATATGCTTGTGGAAAGAAAAAGCATGGTCAAAATCAACAGGTTAAAGGCTCAGTTGGCTAGGGCGTTTGATATGAAGGATCTAGGAGCAGCAAAACAAATCTCAGGCATGGAGATACACAGAGACAAGAAAAATGGTAAGTTGTGGTTATCACAACAGAAGTATGTAGAGAAAATACTTATGAGATTTAGTATGAATAATGTGAAATCCGTAGAGATCCCTTTGGCTTCCCATTTCAAGATTTCTTCAGGTTTATGCCCTAGTAATGACGAAGAAAATTATTATATGTCTTGTGTACCATATGCTAAAGCAGTGGGAAGTTTGATGCATGCGATGGTGAGTACTAGACCAGATATTTCACATGCAGTTGGTGTTGTCAGTTGATACATGACAAATCCAGGAAAATAGCATTGGGAAGCAGTGAAATGGGTGCTTCAATATCTTAGAGGAACAATCATTTATTCTATCACCTATGATGGTTCCAGAGATTTAGTTTGCAGTTATGTAGATTCAGATTTTGTAGGTGACTTGGACAAAAGGAGATCCACTTCAGGATATGTCTTTACTCTTGCAGGAGGACCTATTAGTTGGATGTCAAAGCTTCAAAACGTAGTCACTTCACATGCATGCTAGGAGGCAATTTGGTTATAGGATTTGTTGGGTGAGTTTGGAAGGATGCAGGACAAAGTGAAAGTATTTTGTAATAGTCAAAGTGTTATTCATTTGGCTAGAAATCCATCTTATCATAGTAAGACGAAGCATATTTATGTTAAGTACCATTTTGTAAGATAGGTTGTTGATGAAGGTGGAGTGGCTCTAGAAAAGGTCCATACAAAAGTAAATTCTGCAAACATG
>JASDQU010307479.1:170343-182251 GCA_032191745.1 Picea mariana
ATAAAAGAAGATAAAGAAAAATACCAAAACATCAAGAGAATGGACACAATGCATTTTAGAAAGCCCAATATAGAAAACCAATGGAGAAGTTGATGACTATGCATTGCTCTTTTCTTCTCAAATATGAAAGTTGAATACAAAGAAAGATGAACCCACCATGGAGTTCTTACTAACATTGTGGTCTATATGGCTACTAAATGGTCTTCTAATTTCTTTGTTTTTCTCTTATATCCCACTTCTTCGTTCTACTTAACTATGGAACATTAATTGATACAACAAGAATGGAACCCCCACATTTCCCAACAACCCAATATTTAACATATCTTGATAGTTATCAAGTGTTAAGGTTAGGGTTTTTGCATACCTCAACTCTTGACAAGGGTTAGGATTTTGGACCCTCTAGAATCTCCCTGAAATTCAATGCATTACTAGCTCCACATGTGTTAGTAATGAGAGTTAATACGAAATCCACTTGATACAATGGTGTTCAATAGTATAAGTTAACTTGGGATATGCATAACTTCCTCATACGAACTCCGAATGAGGTGATATTTACACCATTGCAATGTTCTCAATGTGTAGAACAACATAGATAGATTGGGAACTATGTGTTAAGGAGAAAATATCACAGGTGGATAGTAATATCTCCCTAAGATATGCCTATTGATCCTAGACAAACAAAGGGCTAGAATTCTATGGCTTTCCTTTAGACTCAAGCAATTGGATTCACAATTAAACTAGGAAATGGTAGAATGGCATACATTTTCCTAGAGGTTTTCCTTTGTAATTTTTAGTTGCTATAGTCCTGGAGTTCTAGCTCCAGCCTATACAACCTACTTCTTTCACATAAAATAAAATCAATTCATTTCTACTTCTCTCCTTAGTGTTAGAATCCTAGATCTAGCTTAGATCTGACCTGATCTATAATAAAACAAATCAGATATGAACATTCAAGAATGAAAACAAACATTTATAGGGTAAAACTGATGCTCTATTAATCTGAATAATGGAAGTACATCAAAACAATTACCTTGTGATGTATATGCACTCATCTTTTCCCCTTGCTCCTTACTCCCCCTCAACTCTTCAACCAAGCTAGGCAACCTGACTACAACTAATGTAGATGGAGAAGCACCTCTGAATTTTGACAACATAGATATGTGATTGATTCTTCCTCCTCATGCCCAAGATTTGTATTCTTTATATAGATTCTTGGAAGAGGCTTGGGAGAGATTCTATATCTTCTATAAACTGATGGAGACTCAAATGATGTGAGTTCCAAGGCTCATGCCACAAAGAAAAAAATCATCTCTCATTTTCTTCTTCGAAACTCGGTGAATATGGAAGCTTATAGAGGGCGTCACGAGTTTCACTATAGATGACCGACCCGTGACATGTCGCACTTTGTCAATGTATGACAAAAAACACCCTGCAAAAATTCTCTAAATAATAAGCTAGAGTTGTGTCTTGGCTTTCATCTTCTACTGTATTCCTTTCTGGCCCTATAGGGTGGAAATTAAGGATATAACAAACACCCCCAATGTGTAAGGTCAGGAAAGGAATGGATGACCGAAACACATTCCAATAAAATAGTATCCATGTGAGGAAGTGTGAGGAGAGAGAAAATAGGTCTGGAGGTCAAAGATTACCTACAATCAAACACCAAGGATACAAGAATATATAGACCATCCCCAAGGTAGGAATACTCAAACTCCGAAAAGTGTCAAAGTATGGCTACCAAATAATACATTGCAAATTAATGACATGAAATGCAAGGTCATGGCCACAAAATAATACATGGTGGATCCATGTCATCAATAAGATCATAGCCTAAAGAAAATATAATGTGGATCTATGTCACAACATATACATAAAGAAGACAACGATCACTGAGCAGAGTGCCCCCAATGTCTTCAAAGTACTCATAAACAAGTGATATAATTTGTCGCAACTTGGGAGGGGATGTTGTAAATGAATGGTGTGGCATCAATCCCAAGGTATTCATCCCAAACCCTGATGGTACGAATCTACAACATGCGAATAAATGAGTTGATGTCAAGCATGGTAGAAGATGACTAATTACCGGTCATTGATATATACCGTTAACATACATGAGAGGACCCACCGATGAGGAATATGGACCCCAAGGTACCTAGTACAATCTAGCGAGTGTGAATAGAGGATATGATGTCAAACACTCGTAGAATCAATTGATCAGGAGTTAATGAGGAAAACCCACTGTCGATTGTGAGGAGGCCTACCATTGAAAACTGCAAGATCCAAGGTACTAGATGATTTCTAGATCCCTCTCCTAGATAATGTATTGAAGTTGATAGGAAGATATTAGTTGAAGGAGGGCCTTAATGTATCCCCCATCAATCGACATGAAACATACACCTAGAGATGATGTGAAGAGAGAGAATCACCAAGTACAACTGACACAGGGATGACCAACTCGAAAAGGAAACAAAACAACAGATGGCCAAATCACGCTTAAAATTCCCTTGAACATATAGCATGACATAATATGACTTGGCAACAAGACTCGAGAGCTAGAAGAATATAATACAATAATGCAGGAGACATTGAAGAGCTCTTCATGATGATTAGAAGAGTAACCAACTCGAGGAATTTATGTTACCCATATTACTGAGATGGCTCCAAGGAAAGCTAAGACCCAACTGTAAGATGATGATTCAAATGGGTGTCATGTTCAAGTGTGACTCGAATGCTGTTGCCATTTCATAATTAAATCAATGGTGAAAAAACCTCGCTCTATATTTTTGTTTTTTAGTGTCTCTTTCATGTTTTAATGAGCATGAAAGAGAGATAAAAGTATGCTCAGTAGTGTCCTTTTTGTTCAGTTTTAACAAGCCTAAAAAAGAGCTAAAAGTATACTCATGATGGTGTCTTTTTTGTGTCTTTTAACGATTCTGAAAAATAGGTAAAAGTGTCCTCGAAATGTCTCTTTTTCATGTCCTTTAACGAGTCTGAAAAAATAAATAAAGTTTACTCGATAGTGTCTTTTTCGTGTCCTTTTATGAGTTTGAAAAATAGATAAAATTGTACGCATTTGTGTCTTTTAATGAGTCCAAAAAAGAGATAAAAGTGTACGTGTCTAGAAAGAACGGGTGGCTTAACATCATGATCATATGTTCCAAGCGCATGGATCCGACCTAAGAAAAATTCATGCAAATGGTACTGGCAAGTGAGATCCACTCTTAGAATTTGTTCGCTTCATGGGTAGGTGGATGCAAAATGAAGGCCAAATAATGCAAGAGATGGATGGTCAAAGGCTATTGCAATAGCGGTAAGCGAGATCTTAGGAAAACAATAGTTCAATGACGAGGTAAAAGAATCAAGAAGAAAATGTATAGGCGTCCATTAAGCAACATAAAATCTCAGGAACCCACTCGAGATATGGCTAGAATATAGATGAAGAGAGGAAAATGAGTCTCAACATCAAGTCATGGAGGGACTGCAGGAGGGTTCCCAAGCCTACAAAAAATTGCAACATGGGAAGAAAATGGTGATTCAGATGCTAATTAGGGTGCTCATGGAGGGTAGAAACTACCGAACAGGTTATGACGTGCAAAAATAGAGTGGCTAATGTTACAACCTGATGAGATCCAACCTAAGGAAGGTGAGGAAAAAATGGATGGTTAATAATTAAAATCATGGATGTAGGGAAAAAACTATCCCTATATGTCATTTTTAAGAACATGTACCTCAAGTTTAGTGGAATTCGACATATTCTTAAAAAAGAGTCCCTATAATCCTATAACACATGTAAACTATATTCTGGGGTCAAAACGCGTAGTGAAATCTCAAAAAAGAATTTTTATTTTATTTCTTGGATATGATATATGAAAAACAAAAAGCACTCATACCACACACCTATGTACAAGGAAACATGCATTTTGATGGTTCATGAAAAGTAGATCCCATTTCTAGGCTCCAACCAAGGATCTCGATCGTCACCGATGAACTCATGAGCCTTTGTCAGCATCATATGGCACACCATGTTGGGGCCATGCCACATAGAAATGAATCTCTATGGCTGGAGATACTCATATTGAGTGGTTTCATGAGCTATGGAAACTCCTTGATGATGACCATCAAGAAATGAAGGGGGTATGAAACATAAATCTTTGGTGTAATGGGAAGCACAAAATTCAGTGGCAAGGGGGTATGAAACGTAAATCTTCAGTGTAATGGGAAGTATAAAATTCAGTGGAAAGTTATGAAAAAGATAACCAAGGAAGAAAAGGGTCAAAACTGGGAGGTCTACTGGATGCTCCAACAAATTCCCCCAGTCCCAGATTAAGACTCATCATGTTAACTATCGTTTGGTCAAAATCAAGAAGGATAGATGATCGATGCATCATATATGGTAGCCATGACATCCAAGATGTCCCTATCTGAAGGAAACTATAATACCCTTTCTAAACCTCTAATTATGTGTAATTAATCATAATTAATGATTGTCATGCAATGACATGTAAATATTGTAAATGTATTATTGTTGAATTGATAATGCCAAGAGCTTATTGTGGGGTGAAGCCTTAAATGTATTGTCCATGATACCACTAGAGGAAAGAGTGTGGGAGCCTATTGAAGGGGTTCATTATGATGAGATGACCCAAATCCCCTTGTTGAGATATTTGATTTAGAAATAATAAGTCATTTCCCTTCACCTTGATTTCAAGACAAATTAGTTAATGGAAAGGGGGTTGGTTGTTGGACAACCAACCACCCCAATGAATACAAGTATGGGAGATTAGGTTAGGACAACAAAATTTGTTAGCCATAGGTACAACAAAGTACCAATTCTGTAGCCTAGATTGACCCCACAGGTTCCTTCTGACAAAAGGAAAAAGTGTTAGAAAAACAAGATCGTGAAGCAATAAAATAAACAAAATGCGGAAATAAAACACAGAAGATACATAATACAATAGAGACATATATATACATGGTTCACGCAGTGTGGGATACGTCCACCAGAGAAATTTCCATGTCCTTCCTTTATTATTATCCAACAAATGAAGGGATACAACCTACAACACACCCATTGTAACTACCTCTTCTTTCTCTCATAGTCTCCTCACTTAGAATACAATATTCACAATGATACATAGCCGCAATACATTTCCCTCATAAAAGAGGGTTTCCTTCTAGGAGAAAAAAACCTAACATAACTTCTATTGTCAGATCTGCGACCTTATAATGAACGGTCCAGATTTGGTATGAACTTACAATATACATTTACAAGGAATTTTTTCCTTCGGGGCCTTCGCCCCGAACCCCCACCAAGGCCCACTTTCCCCCAGACGTCGCAGAGGGGGTAACCCCCCTCTACACTCCCATGCATGGAGGAGTGTACATTCTTTTGGGGTGTAAATTCTTCATGGGGTATAAACACGACTGAAAACAAAGACCTATGAATCAGAAAGATAATCAAGCTGCACAACCAACAATCTTCCACTTGGAGATTGATCTCAACAACTCCACCGCTGTTGTATCTATTGGACTATGAACCTTCTTGGACCTGGAAAATTTTTCATCTTTGCCTTCATGCTTGAAGACCAACTGAAACTGAGAAGGAACTCAGTTTCTCCCTGGTTACTCACTTTGTTAACATGTCTGCAGGGTTCTAGCTAGTTTGTATCTTTTCCAACTTCAAATGTCCATCTTCCAAGACAGATCATATGAAATGGTACATGAGTTGTATATTCTTAGTATTCGAATGGAAGGATGAGTTCTTTTCAAGATGAATGGAACTCTCACTGTCACAATACAATCCGCTATTCTCCTGCTTCTTTCCTAATTCCTCCATAAACCTTTGTAACCAAATCATCTCTTTACTAGCCTCTGTAGCAGCACCATACTATGCCTTTGTTTTTGAAAGTGAAACAACCTTTTGCAGTTTCGAAATCCAACTTATTGTTGTTCCACCTATAGTAAAAACATACCCTGTGGTGCTCCTCCTGCTATCTTTATCAAATGCCATATCTGAATCAACATATCCCTGTAGAGCAACGTCTGAACCTCCAAAACATAATGCATGATTAGCAGTACCTCTCAAATACCTGAGAATACACTTTACTGCCTCTCAATGTTCTTTACCTAGATTGTTCATATACCTTCTCACAACTCCCATTGCATGTGCAATATTTGGTCTTGTGCAAACCATCGCATACATCAATCTACCAATTGTTGATGAATAAGGGACCCTGGGCATGTATTCTATCTCCTCCTGTGTCTTGGGACACATTTCCTTAGTTAATTTGAAATGGCTGGCCAAAAGTGTACTAACTGGTTTTGCATTCAGCATTATAAACCTCTCCAACACCTTCTCTATGTACTCACCCTGAGACAATGTCAATTTGCGATTTTTCTTGTCTCTTGTTATTCTCATACCAAGGATTTTCTTTGCACCACCCAAATCCTTCATCACAAATGAATTTTCTAATTTCTTCTTGAGCACATGTATATCCTGCATATCAGACCCTGCAACAAGCATGTCATCTACATACAATAGGAAGATAATATAGCTTCCATTTTATAGCCTTTTAAAATAAACACAATGATCAGAATGACATCTACTATAACCTTGTTCTTTCATAAACTTGTCAAACTTGAAATACCACTACCTTGGAGCTTTCTTTAGGCCATGCAAGATCTTCTTCAACCTAGATACCAAATTCTCCTTCCCTTTGACCTCATACCCCTGTGGCTACTACATATAAATATCTTACTCCAAATCCCCATGGAGAAAATTTGTTTTTACATCTAATTGTTCAAGATGCAAATCTTGTACTTCCACAAGACTTAAAATAGTCCTAATTGAAGTCATTTTAACAACATGAGAAAATATTTCATCAAAATCTATACCTTTCTTTTGTGCAAACCTCTTTACAAAAAGTTTAGCCTTGTACCACTTTTTTCCTCCATCTTCTTCCTTTAACTTGTAAACCCATTTATTCCGCAATGCTCTTTTTTCTGCAGGCAACTGAAACAAGTCCCAAGTTTGGTTATTTACCAAGGAATCCATCTCCTCTTTCATGCCTTGCTCCCACTTATTTTTGGTGTCTACCTGCATTGCCTCTTCATGGAATTCTGGTTCATGATAATCAGTCAACAATAAATAATACAATGAAGGAGAGTATCGTTCATGGGGTCTACTTAACCTGGTAGATCTTCTAACAACACTTGCAGGAGTTTGAGGTGTCTGTTGCTCATGTTGTTGTACATTTTGATTTTATGGTTCCTTTGAAATTTATTTTTCAATGATCTCATCAAGCACTATGTATTCTGGTTTTTCTTTTTTCTGTTTACTTCCCTGCAGTTGATCTTTGTACATGACCTTCTCATTGAATATGAAATCTATACTTCTAATGATTTTGTTATTTTCATAATCCCATAAGTAATAACCAAAATCATTAACATTGTATCCAATAAACATACACTTCTTGGATTTTGTCTCAAGCTTTGTTCTATTTTCTTTATCAATATGGACAAATGATTCATAATCAAAAGTCTTCAAAAATAATAGTTTAACTTTTTTCCTGTCCATGCCTCCTTTGGAATTCAACCATATAAAGAGCTTGAAGGTCCTCTGCTTATTAATTAAATAACAGTATCTACAACATATTCCCATAAATATAAGGAAAAACCAACATGCAATCTCATACTCCTTGCATGCTCCATGATTGTCTTGTTCATCATTTATGACACACCATTTTCTTGTGGTGTTCCTGGAACTGTCTTCTCTCTACGAATCCCATGGTATGAACAATAATAATCAAACTCATTGCTGCAATATTCACCTCCATTTTCTGATCTGAGACACTCCAACCTTTTTCCTGTTTCATTCTCAAAGCTTTCCATTTCTTAGAAGTATCAAAAACATTAGATTTTTTTTGAATGCAATAAACCCAAGTTTTTCTAGTTCCATCATCAATAAAAGTAACATAATAACGAGAACCACCAAGATATGATACCCAAGATGGTCCCCATACATCTATATGCACAATCTCTAACCTTTCACTCTTCTTTTCTTTTCCGACTTTGAGAAATCTATCTCTCTTAAGTTTTCCATAAACACAATGCTCACAGAAATCCAAATCAATTTTTTTAAGATCTAGCAACAAATTTCTTTTGTGAAGTATCTGCATCCCCTTCTCACTCATGTGCCCAAGCCTATGATTCCACAGTGTTGTATCCACTCCCGTATAAGCTAAAGAGATAGAAGAGTCAGTATTACCAATACATAAATACAATGTACATACCTTCTCTCCTTTTCCTGTCACCAATGATCCTTTGGTGACCTTCCACACCTTATCTATAAATATAGATAAACATGCTTCAATTTCCAACTACCCTGTTGAAATTATATTTTTCCTTAGATATGGCACATTTCATTACCTCTTTCAACAACCATTGTTTTCCATTCTTTTGCTTTATTTGTACCTTACACATCTTATCTGTAAATATGGATATACAAAATTCACTTTCCAACTGCCCTGTTGAAATTAGATTTTTCCTTAGATCTGGAACATGTCTTACCTCTTTCAACAACCATTGGTTTCCATTGATTTGTATAATTTAACCTTGTACAATATTTACTGCAAACAAAATTTCAGTAAAAGAACAAAAAAGATACAATGGCAAATACAAACATTACACAGAGATTTTTCCCCTGGAAACCCGAACCAGGAAAATTAGCATATTCTATATTCATTCATAGTGATACATTGTTTACAATAAAATATACATATAGGAGCCAGCCTCATCCAAAACCCTAACCCAATGACCTGGATTATTCAACAAACCTAATTCCTTAACTGGAAATAGAAAACCATCGACAAAAAACCATGTGCCGAAAAACCACCTAAATATGTGACACATTTCCCGAGGCAAAAACAATCGGGGGCACTGCTCTTGCACCCCCCTGCGTGCCTGGTGCAACACAAAGACCCTATTTCTCATGCAAAGAATATAACACATACCCAACATTCTCCCACTTTTTATTTTCTTTGCATATAGGGGGTTACATGGTTACATAGTCAACAATCCAGGGAAGCAATGCCCATGGATCCTCTACACCAAGAAAACTTCTCAGTGCTCATGGACTTTGTTAATGAGTCTGAAACATTCTTCAAAGTGTCCACCTTCATCAACGATACTTTCGTTTCTTCAATCATGTCTCTCACAAAGTGATATTGAATATCAATATGCTTTGTCTTTGAATGATAAGTCGGGTTCTTCGCCAGAAATAATGCACTCTGACTATCACACTCTATATTTCTAGCTTGTTGTACCAACCCAATATTTGCACACAATATTTGTAACCATAATGCTTCCTTACTTGCATGAGTGGTTGCAATGTATTCAGCTTTTGTAGTTGAAAGTGCCACTACAGACTGTCTTTTTCTCATCCAACTTATTGCTCCTCCAAACAGGTTAAACACATACCCACTTGTAGATCTCCTACGATCCAGATCTCCAGCCTAGTCTGCATCCACAAAGCCATGTATACCCACCACTCTTTCCAATCCCGATCTTCCTTTGTAGCACAATCCATAGCTAGCAGTGCCATGCAAATACCTAAAAACCCTTTTTACTGTTGTCCAATGCTCCTTCCCTAGTTTTGACATATACTTGCTCAAAACTCCCATTTCATGTTCATTGTCCGGTATAATAAAGACCATTTCATACATAAAAATGCCAACTACACTTGCATATGGAACACGAGACATGTTCTCCTCTTCATGTGTCTTGGGACATTGATCCGCAGATAACTTTACACCAACATGAATAGGAACCTTGAACGGTTTACATTCCTGCATATTAAAACTCTGCAATATTGTCTCGACATATTTTCTCTGATTTGACCAGAGTTTCCTTCTTTTCCGATCTCTTTTAATTTCCATGCCCAAAATGAAATTTGAAGCACTGAGATCCTTCATGTCAAATTTAGAGGAAAATTGAGTTTTCACATCCTGGATAATCTCCTTGTTGTTTCCAAGAGAAAAATGTCATCCACATACAAGACCAAATAAATCAAATGACACCAATTAATTTAAAATAAACACAGTGATCCTCTTTTCTTCTTATGAAGCCAAGTCCCATCATATAAGTATCAAATTTTTTATACCACATCCTTGGTGATTTTTTAAACCATATAGGCACTTTTTCAGCTTGCATACCAGCTCCTTCTTTCCCTTCATAGCATAACCTTCTGATTGATTCATATAGATTTCTTCTTCTAGATCCCCATGTAGGAATGTTGTCTTCACATCCATCTGTTCTACTTCAAAATCAAATGCAGCAGCAACAGATAACAAAAATCTTATAGAGGTTAACTTGTCAACATGAGAAAAAATCTCACCAAAATCAATTCCCTCAACCTGGGAATAACACTTTGCTACTAATCGAGCTTTGTATTTCTCCACTTTTCCTTCTGCATTCAACTTCTTTTTAAATAACCCTTTTCTGCCAATGGGATTTCTTCCAGTTGGAAACTCCACTAGATCCCAAGCCTCATTCTTATCCAAGATGTCATTTCTTCGTCCATGGCCCTTTTCGAGAGATTTCCATCCTCTGAATCCACTGCCTCCCTCACAATTCTAGGATCATCATCAGTAATAGAAAAAGAAAAATTTGAACGGAAATCAGATGGAGTATACCTTTCTGGTAACCTTCTTTCTCGAACTGATCTCCTCAATACTGGAGTATGAGGATCTTCTTCTTCTGATTCTTGTTCTTTTGTAGAGTCTGATTCATCATCCTTTAAATCAAACTCTATCTTCTCTGGTTATTCCTTATTTGGTAGGACTTCCTATTTAACAACATCCTTAATTTTGCTAAATACCACATCTCGGCTATATACTACCTTCTTAGTTTCTGGATTCCAAAGCTTATAACCTTGTTGGTGCTCGACCAAGTTTTGAGGAAACCTTGGTCAGGTTTGGACCACCTTTTGGACTTCGATGTGAGGATCGAAGATGGAGCGCCATGGCGGATCTGAGATCACAGATCTCACTTGTTTTGTGGATTATGTGGACCCAACAAGGGGTTCATTAGGGTTTTTGTAATGGGTTATGGGATGTCAACCCATAGGTTTACCCATGTTTAGGCCTTTTTGTAAGGAATTGTAAAAGTATAAATAGATAAGAATGTGTGGTAGAAGTAGAAAAGTGAATATAGCTTGCAAGGCTAAGTGAAATTAGTTTTGGGCTTCCTTCTGCAACATATTGTGTATGTAAAGCTCAATGCTCATTATAGAAGTTGGCTCTGTGTCGTGATCCAGTTTTGGGAAGGAGTATCTAGTGCTCAGTGTGCAGATCTCCTGTCCTCTGCGAAGGTTGGCCATGTGGCTTAGTGCACAGGAGCATATGAACGTAAGATATTGAAGATTAATAAAGAAGACAAAGCAGTTGGTGGGTGTAGCCCCACACTGAGGTGAGCCACATATATCTTGTATCTTGGTGTTCTTTGTGCTATGTTGTGTTTGTCATTTATTTGCTTAGTTTTTTCGTTATTATGTATGATGGATAGATCTGATATTTCTTAGTTCTTTACTTGTGCTTCATGAATGAATGCTAGATCTAACTTGTTGCTATGTGCTAAGTGGTTGAAGTACTTAATCTCTACTATTACTATGCCAATCTATCTTAGGATTTTGTTCTGCGATGTTAATGAAGCTAATAAGTTAATGAATATCATGTTGTAGTGTTAATAGAATACTCTGTGAAGTGTTGTTGTCATAAATTTGTGTCCCAGCTTGGTTACAGACACCTGAGTTGTAAGTTTTAAACCTGTGAAGTAAAGAAATGCATATATATTCTTAAGCAATACAGAAATTAATCAATGGCTCATACACAGAATACACAGAGATCTTTAC
>JASDQU010307480.1:5463-17329 GCA_032191745.1 Picea mariana
GCCCCCTTGAAGAGGCAATGAACATAGCTCTCTATTTTTATCTCTCTTTTCTCTTATGTTCTTTGGTTTTGCACTACATTTTATGTGATTTCTCTAAATGTTTGGGGTTATGTACACTATAGTTGATGTGTGGTAAGTAGATTTATACCAACATTTTGCAAGCAAGGAAAGTTTCACCCATGGGCTAATTTTCCATGTTTTTTACAAAAAAAAAGATTCGCCAATTTCCATTTTTTTCTAAAAGTGATTGTCCCAAATTCTATATGAATAAAATGATTTTACCTTAAAAATAGCCCAAATTTTACAAAAACTATATAAAATCCTTAGAAATTTGAATATTTTTAAAAAAATATCGCCAAATATTTTATAGTTTGCATATTAAAGACTAGTAGGATTCACCAAGGTTTCTACATTATGAGATAAATTTTCATCCTTAAAATTTTCCCTATTTGCAATATATAACCATGGGACTAGTTGTTCCACTTATCAATTAGGAAATAGTGGAGGTGGGCTTTAAGGCAATTATTTACAACCTCTATTTGACCATATATTTGAGGGTGATAAGATAAACTCATATTGAGAGACATTCCGATCTATTTGCAAAACTGTTTCTAGAAAAAAAACCCTTGAACTTGGCATCCCTATCACTGGTAATGACCTTCAAAAACCCATGTAATTTATAAATATTTTTGAAAAACACTTCAGTGATTTGATTTGTTGATTTTGTTTCCTTTACACCCATGAAATGTGCATACATAGTTAACTTGTCAACCATCACAAAAAATTTAGTTCTTTCAATTGTTGATGCGAGAAATGGAAAGTATTCACTCAAGCATTTTCAAACCCCACTAGGCTAGGTGAGATAGGCAGGAATGTTACCCTCGGCTTATAGCCTGTTCAAAATTATCAACCAACCCTCGAGAAATATGTTATTGGGCCTGATGCTATTATCAAGTTGTGTGTTGTCGCTAAAAAAATGTAAAAAAGCATTTATGTATAAAGTTTGTGAAAATTTACATGAATAAATAAAGAATATGTATACATCTGAAAATCAGTAAATAGAAGACTCAATTGAGAAGAAATGATATTTTTATTGATGATGACTTTTCTGAGTTACAATGGAATTCCCCTTTATAAACCCTTGTGAGGGTAAGGACCAGAATCAGACTTAGAAGTCTAGAATGGAATTTAATTTCATATAAAGAAAATGGATGTATGAAATAAAAAGACCAAGACTAAAATAAATTGGATCAATCCAAGCCACAAGATCATCAAATTTTGACTCTGCAAAATAGCCTTAATCAGAATTGAAAATGAATTCAAAATTTCTAATCAAGCTAAACAAATTGCCAAGCTAAGTGAATGACCTTCTGAAGCATGTCAATAGTTTATTTTTCTTAGTCCTTTATTATTTTCCACCTTTGGAATAATCTTGTTGTCAACAAGAGGATTTTTCTCTCCTGAACTCAAAAAATGAAAGAATGGATATCAGAAATCTCACTTGAAACAAGAGAAAACCTTATTAGAAATATCTCTCTCTAATTTCATCTTTCAAATTTACAAATCATGTAACTTGCCTTTGACTTGTTTTCACGATATGTATATAAGATAATCATGATTTGGAACCATTCAACCAATGTCTGCATGTTTTCATTATGTGTTAAACACTTGCACATTTTCCAAAATTGTAATCGTTAACATAAATTTGAACATGTATCAAATTTCTTCTAGAGACCATTCTATTGTAATGGTGCTAGAACTAAATCATTAATGCAAGTAAATATTTTTGAACATCAAGCATTATCATAGGGGCATCAGATCGTTACTTTRGAGTATCATTACTCAAGGATGCATCATCTCAAAAACCGTGTTCTGCAAAGAAAAGCTACAATATCAACACTTTTGTATTCTCTTCACCGGGGACCCCACCTATTAGCTATATAATAATAATAATAATAATAATAATAATAATAATAATAATACTAGGCTTCACAACTCTTTGCAATTGTTTTTAGTAGGTGATGAATTTTTTATTCAACATATGGCGACTCCATGGGGAAGTCTGCCTATAGTAAGCSAGATCTAAGAAATTATTTAGTTCAATTCAAATTTTWCTTTGAAATTTTGAAATTAAATTTGTTGGTAACTTCTTCTTCTCATGTAATTTGATAAAGATTTTGAAAAATATTCTGATGGGTGTTATATATGCACTAAAAAGTCACTAAACTACCCTCAATTAAATTGTCAACCCGGGGTAATAAACTTAGAGTTGTAGCAAAATATATGCCAACGGTAGAAGGCTGGTAGGAGTATAGTCTAACTAAGGAAGACAACCATCTAAGGCTAATCTACTCAAGAAAAACTATCTAATGAGCAAACCCTACTAAGCAAAATGAAACTAGGTAACCTAAGTACTTTTGGGCCAAGGATCGATGGATAGCTCCTAAGAAAGCAAGTAAAACCCTATGTAAAGCAAACTAGTTCAACTATAAACAATAAACAAACTACTAAACATAATAAACAAATGACAAAAGCAAACTTCTTTAACTTGCCAACTTACATTCAATGAGCAACTACCCTAAGAAAGAAAATAAATAAGCAAGTAAACAAAAACACCTATCTAACCTATTAAAGCAAATAGACAAGTAAGCAAAGACACCTAACTAACCTACTAAAGCAAAAGACAAGTAAGCAAAGACACCTAACTAACCTACAAAAGCAAAAGACAATTAAGCAAAGGCAACTAACTATTGCAAGTAAAACTTCTCATTGAACAACTATCTAGCCTAAGAGGCAAGTGGACTAAATGCCTAATGCAAAACTATTTCTTTTGCATGAAAGGAAATTTAAATGGTCAATGCAATGCATGAAATGAAATCTATTCTATTGAAAGCAATAAAGATTAACAACTAATTCTTAATCTATGATAAGCAAGAAACTATCTTTAACCTATGACAATTCAAATATAATGTTGGTGGTTGTGTGAATGTCTTCGGTGTTGGATGATATCTCAATGACACTTGACAACAAAGGACAATTCAAGCAGTATAAGCTCAAGACTAATTTCAATGGAAAAATGAAAAGTAGGGATTAAACAATCCAATGAGGGTTAGCCATGAAAAAAACAATGTTAGATACCCTGCATATTCATATAGGAACCATCAACAACATAACGAGATCATCATTATAAGAAAAACTAGATTCAACCATTAACTAAGAAATATAATTGCAATTTAATTCTAGGAAAGGAAATTACATAAATGAAACTATGCTACATATATTCTAACAATTCAAACTACAATAAAGAAACGCTTAAAAACGGAAATTTAAGACATGACATTTAAAAAGTAAACTAACAACTACATTAATCAACAACTAATTGAACAAGATCTATATAAAACTGAAATAAACAATCTATCATTAAAAATTGGAATTAACTCTATCCATCCATCAAACCCTTGTCAATTAAAACCCAAATTAAAATGCTATTCTATGCTATTCAAAACTCTGTTTTAAACTTGATTCTAAAATCATAAATAAAAACATAATCTAGTATTTAACTACACATGGGGTTAGTCTAGGAGTCTGCAGATCTGTTCCTAACTACGAGATTAATGCATGCTAACACAATCCATCATACTAACCTGCAAAAAAGAATCAAAACATTTAAATTGCAACAACAAACTAATTTACATAATAAAAATGCATGTACAGGAAAATAAAGAGAATAACTGAACTATGAAATACATAAACAACACAAAGACAATAACCAGACTGTTGGTGGGTCCCCCAACAAGTCATGGCTACTTCCTAAAAGCCAACCATGAACTCAGCAACTCGAATTCACCATGAAAACTCAAAGACATATTTCTAGCATAATCTGGCAATGTAAAAACTCAAAACAGAGTAAAAACATGTTTGTCCCTATCACACTGTTGTATATGATACTTAACTTATGTTTGACCACCTCAGTGATATTTATGACATTTACATGCCAAGTGGTCGACCACAGGAGGTTCGAACCACTTCTAAAATTGACAAATTTCATTAATGGTGCCCTAGCTGTCGAAACAGAGTGAGCCAATAATCGCCCACCATAACAACCGAAAATTGAGTTGTCAAAAGTTCAGTAGCTGGAAGGGATAAGCACGAACAAAACCCATGTTTATGATTTTCCCATCACTGGCTGCTAATTCCATAACCGCCAAGTCACCCTACGTTTTTATGCAGGACGGAGTGTCGGATCGAGTACCGGAACGAGTGTCAGATTCTAAATTGAGAACCACAAACTTCTCTTAATCCGTTCACAATTTCAGGAAACAACTTGCACAAGACCTAATTGGACATACTGCGCACAAAACCCATGTACCATATTTTTCAGATTCCACTTCATCCTCCCAAAAATTAATGTTTAAGTTTGTTGCCTATAATAGTGCTAGATGAAGTATTGGACGGAGTGTTGGATGGAAAAATGCCTTGTGACTTTGCCCTGTAACACCAAAAAACGTGAATCAGATCCTTGGAAGCGTGAAAACATGGTAAATTATGCTCGATACAATCATTAAACATGAATCATGCATACCTTATGTTGATCATACCGTTTTATCATGAAATTGTTCAAAAATCTCCTTCAAAAGTTGAAAAACACATATGTACATGTGGCAAAAGTGCATAATAACCGTCATAAAAGTGATCATATTTCGGGACCAACATTACCCCCACACTTAAGATTTTGCAGGTCCCACTGCAAACAAAAATAAATTGCCTTTCATGACTAAACTTGCGAAGGAGGGGGTGGATTAGCTTTAGAAGTTTCTCCCTCTTGCCCGGGGGATTTTGACTTAGGATTTTTGTGGTGTTTCAATTGCATCCAGAGACTATTATTGGTGGCAGTAATATCATCAACCTAACTTTGTAGAGAATTCATCTTGGCTTGTAGGACAACGTTATCATGGTGTAAATGACAACTTAGTGTTTCATTCTCTCTAAGCTTGAACTGGAAGGTTTGGAGTTTTTGGAGGTTGTTGATGACATGCAAGGAAGCCTTGTGATGTATATTATACCCTTTATCTCTTAAAATATTCAAAACAACAATTTTACCTCTGCAATAATTAGTTCCAAAAGTGACTTCCTATAAGCGCAACAATTCTGCCCTGGCAAACTTGTGAAAAATAGGTATCAAAGTGACACCTATAACTACAAGGTAGTAAAACCTGTGTAAAAAATGAGAGAGGTTTTTGTTTTTGAATATGTTATTGACAAAAAAATCTCTTGKTTTTCAAAAATTCACTTTCARTTGTTAGGAAAACACACCAAGAAAACATGACTAAAACAGGAAAAACATAGTGTCTTATTTTCTGAAAAACTAGGCCTCTAAGAGATGTGAATATATCCAAAACCATAACGTATATTTAGAAACTGAGAGAGTTTATTGTTTTTTAATATGTCCTTGATAAATACCTCTCTTGGTTTTCAAAAATTCATTCCCTGTTATTAGGAAAACACAAAAAGAAAATATGACTATAACAGGAAAAAATCAGAGTGTTTTATTTTCTGAAAGAATAGGCCTCTACGATGATATAATATATCTCAAACCATAAATTATATTCAAAAAATGAGAGAGGTTATTGTGTTTTGGTATGTTATTAACACAAACCTCCTCCAGGTTTCAAAATTACTTTCCCATTTGTTCATAATCCCAACATAAAGTTGGTTACTCAAAACTTGCATAAGCGCAACGTGATTTTAGTAGAAACGCAACATGGTCTTTGATAGGAATTTTGGAGGCCTTCCTAGAGGAATTTTGGGCTGAAAGTGGTATGGGTGGAAATTTTATGATGTCTGTTACACAATGGAACCATCAATAACTGCAAATGCCTTCTCCAAACCTCTGAAAAAATGACTTCAAGTCAAGCTATCCAAATGTGCAGAAACCCTCCTATAGTGACTGTATTTGGGCGATTTCTCTCAAACAATAACACCTGTGCATAAAATGAAGGAGGTTTTTGTTTCTTGATCTATTATTGAAAAAAAATCTCTTTCACTTTTGTCAAATTCATCCTCCTTAATTCATAAACCAATTTTGAAGTAAATCTTTGACCAAGACAATCATTTGAAAATTGATGACAAGGAATGATGACATGACCATGATGAAAATTTATGACTTTGGATGAGTGGAGGGAGTAGTAAGGACACCTAGGCATACCAATGACCATTTTACAACCAAGATATGCCAAATTGTATTTGAGAATTTTATTTTGAAAATATAACAATTTGACCTAATAACCCTATCAATCACATGAAAGAGAAAACTTGATCACAGGTGACTGACATATTGACAAATACTAACAAAAGGCTTGGTTTGTACTGGTAGGCATGGTGAATTAGGAGAATTGTTATTTCCTTTCATCAATCTGTAACAATTCAAACAATTGTTCCTCTTTTCATAAGCTTGTAATATAGATGGCAGTAAGTATTTAGCAATTGTTATTGCTCTGTATTTGTCACAAAGAGTAGTTAAGTATAAAAAAATGCACATCAAGCTTATAACACACATAATGATGTCAACAACATATAATTTTAACATACCAATACAAACAACTATTGATATAATATCCCAAGACATTGTAAAAATATAATATGACAGAATTTTGATAGAAATCCTACTTCCTCTTCTCATGGGTTTGCTATACAGATGGGCAATCTTTAGCATTTTTAACTCAGGAAAAATCCCCCCTAGACTGAAGATATGGCACGTCCTCGTGCCATGAATTAGCAATAGGCTTCTTGGTCTTCTTGCTCGATGAGGCTACAGGGGTATCAACAAGTTTCTTGGACTTTTGGTTCGGTAAAGGAATAGCTTGAGCATGAGGGTTTGGGTGGAGTAACAGTCCCTAGATCAAGATTCTTCTTAATAGTCTTGATTGTAAGATGAGGGTTTGCAAATTGGTAAATGAACTCATCCCGCACTTTCTCCTATTTTTCCAACTCGACTAAGACAAGTAGTTTGATAAGGTCGTGGTAAAATAGGTTGTTATGGGGATTGATTACATGCTTCCTCACTTGGTAAGACATATTCTCAAGATTATTTAAGAAGTAAAAGGGAAAGTTACAATGGTTTATGGAACTAAAAGTGAGCTAATAATCGAAATTGACAGGCTTTAAAGACGGAATATCTACCTTCATATGTAATCAATCTGGTGATGACTATGAGAGGGTTGATTAGCTCCTCTTTTATCCACTCCTTGGAGTATCCCTTAGCTCTAGAGATGTTCTGAAATTTGGTTTTGAAAACCCTGTTATAGCTTGCTCTTGGCAACTGGTGGTGTTTAAATTAACAGTCTCCAACTCTTGGGATCTTTGTGGCTGAGGCAATTGATTCCTCAGAGGCCATGGACATAGTGAATAGGAGTTTAGGCAGGCTAAGAGTGTTCCATTGTTGTTGATTTTTCCACCATGCTCACTCAATCCACTTGCATAGAACATGTAATGTCAAACCTACAATGAACAACCTGTAACAAAAATGTAATGTCAAACCTACAATGAACAGCCTGTAACAAAAATAAACCAACAAAGTGGTTTGTTAAGGACATATACAACATAGCACACAGGAGTTTAGAACCTCAAGATAAAATGACTGCTGATGTAATAACTTGTATCATGAAAATAATACAAAATTTTTACAAAGATTTACTTCTTTAGGAAATGATCATTTGTCAACTCATGAACCCCTCCCCCACACCTAAGTATTGTGACACCTCACAATCAAAAATATAGGAAACCAGTCAGTTCTCCTAATAGCTGAAGATTTATAGTTTGTAAAGTATAAAGATAAATTTCACAGATTGGTATGACGAGACGGTTAGAATATGGCCCCACCTATAGGATAAGAGATCCTATATATAGATAAGAATAGGTAGGCAAGAGAATTTCAAGATAGTCTCGGATTTAGTTCCCAATGGCAAGTTTGTGGAGTTCATTAACCTTAGCTTAACCATACATACTTCATGTCAGCTTTGTCTGCAAGTAATGCCATACATCAGGACATGTTTAAATTTATTATTTATTTTTGACAGGTTACCATCCTCGCTAGGTAGAATGCCCTGCTTCCAGCAAGTCTGTTCAGTACTACGACGAGTTTACCTAGTCATACCACATGCTGGTACCCGCTGCTAGCAGACCTATTCAATATCCCGACGGGTTAACCTCTTAAATCCTCAGAGACTGGCCCTCCATCCTTTAAGATTTTAGTATAAGATTGCTTATGCAAGAAGATGGGGGAACAACTCTCAAAACAACTTTTTCTTTCTCTTTTTTTCAATTGGAATGGTATTTATGTTAGAGGATGACTTTCCGTTATATTAGTTGTGATTGTACCGATGTAAGGGGTACTTAAGAGAACGTAGCCTATCTAAAGATATGATATAATCAAACTATTTAGTGTGTAGTGGATGGTACCATTGAGAAAGAACAAAAAGGTATCTCTAGGCTCAACTTACTTTCTTCCTTTGTAGTTATTGTGATGTTTCCATGACTAACCGCTAATTAGAACTCCTTGTTACTCTTTGATAAAGAGACTTGACTCACTTACTCAGGTTTCTTGGAAAAAATGTATGAGAGACCTCTAGGTTTGATAGTTACGGTGTCACTTCCTTATATAGTGGTGAAGGTTCAAGAGCAACTGCTATTTAAGATGCCTTGAGAAAAATAAGATGAAAGTCTTTGCAAAAACATGGCTAATTACAACAAGTCATTATTCATTTGATGCTTAGTAGACAACAAGGTTTAAGTATAGCAATGTTTTGAAGAAAAATTATTCTTTTATATCTCCTTGAAACTGTCTACTCCTGGTGAAATAAATACCTACATAGATCTCTAAAACTATTTGCAAAAACCACACTCTAAAATATAATAAACTAATGAGATCAAGTCATAGGAACATGTATCTCATAGTTGTTTTATTAAAATAAAATGTAAAATGAGGCTGCATTAGACTTCTAAGCTAAACTAACAACATGCAACTTTTATTTACTATTCTACCCTACCTAAAAACAAAGGGAAAATCTTTATTCAAGTGTAATAACTCTTCCAATGTAACCATGTGCGAAGCAAGATAAGAAACATACTCATATCCATATATGAAAAAGTTATCGCAGTGATTACCTGGATATGAAGAACCAACCAACCCACTTGTTTGGGCATCAGAAGGTGTTGAAGAAGAGAATAGTATTGTGGCCTGATGACCTCTTGAAACCAAATTTCAATGTAATCTTGATGTTCATCAGCAATAATTTCTATGCTCGCCTTCATCATGCTATGCAGATCCTCTTCTTCTTGATGATTGATTTTTGAAGTACATAAAGGATCTATTGAGATGGATGTTGAGAACTCCTCAATCTTAGGTCTTAATGATTTCTCTCCACTAGGTGTAGTCCACAATTTCCCAGTTTCCTTCGCATCTTGGAAAGGAAAATCATTTTGTAGCTCATAAGACCTTGATTCTTCTAATATTTCGGGAGAGGTAGATACACTTTTGGCTGCTGCCAAAATATGTTCTTCTTGAAAAAAAGAAATCCTAGTTGTTGCAAGGATTTGAGAGAGTTCTTCCAAACTAATGGTCATCTTCAAATTCATTTTGTCATTTGATAAAACTTGGTTCACACAAAGATGATGTCCATAAAGTTAGGATCTCCTGATGGTGGTAAGAAAACAAAGGTTGTACTGTTCTGCAGAAGGCTCAAGTGGTCTTGCCTCCTGTCCCACTATTATTGATTCTTCAATTTATTGTTCTATAGTGCTCCTTGCGTTAGTCTCTTCAAAGACTACTTTAGCTCTTTGAGTTGAACTAGCTCCTGTTTTTCGGTATCGCTCTAGGGAGTTTATGAGTGGAACGTTCCTTCCCCCAAAAAGGTCGNTCCCAGTTTCCTTCGCATCTTGGAAAGGAAAATCATTTTGTAGCTCATAGGACCTTGATTCTTCTAATATTTCGGGAGAGGTAGATACACTTTTGGCTGCTGCCAAAAAAAAAGAAATCCCGGTTGTTGCAAGGATTTGAGAGAGTTCTTCCAAACTAATGGTCATCTTCAAATTCATTTTGTCATTTGATAAAACTTGGTTCACACAAAGATGATGTCCATAAAGTTAGGATCTCCTGATGGTGGTAAGAAAACAAAGGTTGTATTGTTCTGCAGAAGGCTCAAGTGGTCTTGCCTCCTGTCCCACTATTATTGATTCTTCAATTTCTTGTTCTATAGTGCTCCTTGCGTTAGTCTCTTCAAAGACTACTTTAGCTCTTTGAGTTGAACTAGCTCCTGTTTTTCGGTATCGCTCTAGGGAGTTTATGAGTGGAACGTTCCTTCCCCCAAAAAGGTCGGAAGGAACCTTGGTTGAAAGGTCTGATTTGTATTTAATGTATCTACCTTTTGGGTCTCTAGGTCTTTTCATGAAAGAAAGCAAGAACAAAAAAAAAAGCTACCATTTGGTTCCTAGGTCTATTCATGAAAAACAAAAACAAAAAAGAAAAACTACCATTGGGTTTGGGGGAACTTGCTATAGCAGATGTGCAGGTTCTTACCTCTCGTCTTAAAGTTCCCCCGCCACCAAACTAATGCTAAGGTCTAGAAATGATCTAATTCCTAACTACTTCTTACCTTGAGACAACTCCCCGACAACGATGCCAAAAATGATGGGTGTTATATATGCACTAAAAAGACACTAAACTACCCTCAATTAATTTGTCAATCTAGGGTAAGTAAACTTAGAGTTGTAGAAAAATGTATGCCAAAGGTAGAAGACTGGTAGGAGTATAGTCTAACTAAGGAAGGCAGCTATCTAAGGCTAATCTACTCAAGCAAAACTATCTAATGAGTAAACCCTACTAAGCAAAATGAAACTAGGTAACCTAAGTACTTTTGGGCCAAGGATCGATGGATAGTTCCTAAGAAAACAAGTAAAACCCTATGTAAAGAAAATTAGTTCAACAATAAGCAATAAGCAAACTACTAAGCATAATAAGAAAATGACAAAAGCAAACTTCTTTAACTTGCCAACCTACATTCAATGAGCAACTACCCTATGAAAGAAAATAAATAAGCAAGTAAACAAAAACACCTATCTAACCTATTAAAGCAAATAGACAAGTAAGCAAAGACACCTAACTAACCTACTAAAGCAAAAGACAAGTAAGAAAATACACCTAACTAACCTACGAAAGAAAAAGACAAGTAAGCAAAGGCAACTAACTACTGCAAGTAAAACTTCTCATTGAACAACTATCTAGCCTAAGAGGCAAGTGGACTAAATGCCTAATGCAAAACTATTTCTCTTGCATGAAAGGAAATTTAAATGCTCAATGAAATGCATGGAAGGAAATTTATTCTATTGAAAGCAATAAAGATTAACAACTAATTCTTAATCTATGATAAGCAAGAAACTATCTTTAACCTATGAAAATTCAAATATAATGCTGGTGGTTGTGTGAATGTCTTCGGTGTCGGATGATATCTCAATGGCACTTGACAACAAAGGACAATTCAAGCGGTATAAGATCAACACTAATTTCAATGGCAAAATGAAAAGTAGGGATTAAACAATCCAATGAGAGTTTATCCATGACAAAAACAATCTTAGATACCCGGCATATTCATATAGGAACCATCAACAACATAACAAGATCATCATTATAAGCAAAACTAGATTCAACCATTAACTAAAAAATATAATTGCAATTTAATTCTAGGAAAGGAAATTACATAAAGGAAACTATGCTACATCTATTCTAACAATTCAAACTACAATAAAGAAATGCTTAAAAACAAAAATTTAAGACATGACATTTAAAAAGTAAACTAACAACTACGTTAATCAA
>JASDQU010307481.1:15448-38582 GCA_032191745.1 Picea mariana
CAAAGTGTTGTTTCTATTGCTATTTCGTATATCATTTCTGTGTATTGTGAAGATTATGCTGGATATTTTACTGTTATTATGTCATTTCTAGCATTTCATTTCTGTTCTGCATATTTTATATATCTGGTATCTTGCACAGTGAACAGAAGCACAGGAAAAATTCCATTTGAGATTGTATATGGCAAGCAACCAAGGGGAGTATATGAACTGAGGGACTCAGAGCAGATAATGACAAAGAGCACAAGCGCTGAAGAATTCGCAGAGGCGATGGAAGAAATTCACACCACGGTGAAGGAGCGATTGCTGGAATCAAACCAAGAATATAAGTGCAGGGTAGATCAGAATCGGAGACAACTTCAATTCGAAGTTGGTGATCTAGTTCTGGCACATCTGAGGAAGGAGAGGTTCCCAAGAGGAACATACAACAAGTTGAAAAAGAAGAAAATTGGGCCATGCAGAGTCCTAAAGAAATTGGGAGAAAATGCTTATGAGATTGAGTTGTCGGATGGGATCAGAATATCTTCGACATTCAATGTCTCAAACTTATATCCATATAAGGCTGAGGAAGTAGGATCTGGAAGTGATGAACAGCTAGAAATCCAGTGGCAGAAACAGATGCCGATCGCAGAAAAGCCACAGATGGAGAGTATACTTGACAAGAGAGTCAGCAAAAGAACCAAGCGGAAGAAATACTTCGAGTATCTGGTCAAATGGAAGAACCAACCAGTGGAAGATGCCAGCTGGGAAAGAGAAGAAGTGATACAAAATCATGGACAGACCATGCAGGACCTCATGGATAGGAGCCCATGAAAATTTTCAACCCGAGGAGTATGATGCAGGAGCATTGCCCATGACAAGCGAGCCAGCATGGAAGACAATGAACAGCTGGACAAGTCCAGCCGAAACTTTTTGAAATTTCATTCAAGATGATGTGCCAATGTATAAATGATGCATTTATGGAAAGCACCTTTTGTATATTGTATTAGGCTCTGAGTGATATGCTCTCATTCTTAATAGATAGGAGGCATTTAATAGATTTAATGTTGGTAGATAGATGTTTAAGTCTAGATTTGATAGTTTAGAGTCTGAGAGGGAAAACAGATATAGACGCCCTCATTATATCATTGTAACCTTATTCAGGAGCAAGAAGAGAAGAGCAAGCAGAGAATATTGTGTGAAGAACACCCATTTACAGGCATTTGAATTAATAGAAGAAGGAAGTTCTAATTCAAACTCATGGTCTGTGTTGTTTTCTCTATGTATGTTGGTTATGTGCTCAGGAATGTTTGCTTCTTGTTACACATTGCTTTGTATATGCTATGCATGTGATTTCATGTGTTAAACTAAAGTTTGAGGGAGAATAAGTTTCAATTGTTTTTCTATCTGAGGCAAGAGATTCCTACAAGGCGTGCAATTGAATTCATCCACAAGGAGTGCATTGATGAAGGCTCAGTTAGTTTAACACTTGTTCTCATTCACTCAGAAGTGGAAGTGGGTTGTTGAATCCGTGCAAGGAGTGTGTAGTCTGAAGTAGAAGTATCAGTTGTGAATCTGAGAAAAGGAAATTGAAGACTGCTGCTGTAGGAAGTGCGCAGAGTCGGAAGGATTCAACACTTGGAAAATTGTTGAATGATAAGCGCAAGGAGTGCGTGCAAGTTCCTCTGAAAGAGTCAAAGTGGAAAATCTCAGGAGGTATAGCACCTTTGTAATATCGTTGAAGCAGAGCGACGAAGGTTTGTGCCGAGGAAAGTTCAAGCAGGAGATGCAAGTGCAAGTGTCCGAGGACAAGTTCTGAGAGAGAACATTTAGCCTTCTCCAGAAATCCTCAAGGAGGAGGAATCTACGGTCAGGATATTCCGAGGAGATCTACGAAATCCTGTCAGCCGTTAGATCTAGGGAAGTTGCGTAGGGTTTAAGTTGTAGTGGATAGAGGAGGAACTCAGAGGAGTCATCAAGATATTTGCTTCATCGGGGTTTCGTTGAACAAGAGAATCGAGACCTCATAAGTATCGAAATCCCGAGAAGGCATCATAGCCGTAGATCCAGGACGAGACACGTGTCAGAAATCTGGAGCGAGTCGGGGTTCGGCAATTTGGGGTTTCCAGAGACATAGAACTCTCGCCTGTTGAAATTGTGATTTGCGATTTCCCAACGGGAGTTTTGCACTTTCCATCAGTGAGGACGTGTGGCAAGAGATCCCGGATAGTTCAGAGTTTGGGATATCGGGATTTCCGGAGACAAGAGTCTTGGCATGTTGAAATCGCAACCTGCGATTTCTCGACACGGTTGGAGCCATTAATTCGAGGGACACGTGTCTGAGGATCAAAAGGATTCGGGGTTCGACATTTTGGGATTCTTGGTGACGAGAAACTCACAACAGAAGAAGTCGCAAAATCCTGAAACGCGACGGTCCCACTGTCAGAGAACTTTAGTGGAGGACAGGTGTCGAAGGGTCAACCCTCGCTGGAGTCAACACTAGGTGGCATCGAAAATCGGAGAATCAGGAATTCCAAAGGTAGAATTTCTACGCATCGCAAATCCGTGAAGTTTGAAACTCCGAAGTGGGAAAGGACTGTGGTCTTAGGGACGAACAGGTCACATGTAAAAGGAACTAGCGGAGGGGGCTAAGAGGTGCAGAGGTATCATCACCGATCAAAAATCGGGGATCAGTGAGGTAAGTGATATACGACCTCCCAAGTGTCGATTTCCCGATCGGGAAAATTCCCGATAGGGTAAAGGAAATCGTTGAGGAACTTTCATCGGGTTTCGGGGATTGGAAGACCCGAATCTGGGAGTTAATACTCGCGAATACGCGAAGTATGATTTCCCGATAGTGCAAGGGGAGATTGTCAGGGAATCCCTGTGGGTGTAGAAGAGTCCTGATAAGGGATTTGAAGAAGCAATTTAGCTCTTCGGGCCTGGGGAAAGAAGGTCCTAGTGAGAGCAGACGTGCCCTGGGAGACACGTTCTGCATCAGTGACTCAGGTTACAATTGTGTAGTTAAAGAACCAGGTTTCCACTACAAACAGAGTGTATGCTTAAGAATATAATATAGGCACTGAGTACACTACATTGGGGATTTGGCATTAATTAGCATCAGAAATGACTGAGTACACTATAGCGACAACGAAACCAAAAAAAATGGATAATCGACGGTCATGACTCAACCACCAGAAATAAATATAGGTGCGCGTGGGTGCTATAAATTAGTTATAACCCACTCCAAGAAGATCATAGCGCTACCCAAAACCAGATGATGTGAACATAAATGATTCGTCTACGTGTGTAGCAGTTCCCACCAAAATCTGAAACCAAGTTTTGTCCAAATCTATTTTCAATCGAAGCATGTAAGAAAGGTACTAGACATCCTCTCTTAATCACCTTTATATGCGCATATACAGAAGTTGACCACTTTCATATATGCGCATATAAAAAAATGGTTGTCTTTCATATATGCACATATACAGAAGCTGACCACTTCTGTATATGAGAATATATGCAAGTGGTTGACTTTTGTATATGCACATATAGGGAAGTGGTCGACTTTCATATATGTGCATATATGGAAGCTGACCACTTCTGTATATGCGCATATATGGAAGTGGTCACATATAAATATGCTGACCACTTTCGTATATGCGCATATGCAAAAGACGACCACTTCTATATATGCGTGAGAGAGAGAGAGAGGTCAGAGAAAAATGTGAAGATAGAGGGAGGGATTGTGAGAGGTGTAGAGTGAGAGAGGGGAAGAGAGAGAGAGATTTTGGGAGGGAGAGAGAAATGGTCGGATTCCGTATATGCACATATACAGAAATGGTCGGATTCCGTATATGTGCATATACGAAAGATGACCACTTCTGTATATGTCCATATACAAAAGTAGTCAGTTTTCGTACATGTGCATATACAGAAGCCAACCATTTCTATATATTCACATATACGAAAGTCGTCCATTTACGTATACAAAAGTGGTCAAATTTCGTATATGCACATATACAACAGCTTACCACTTTCGTATATGCACATATACAGAAGTTGACCACTTCCATATATGCATATATATGAAATCCAACCATTTATGTATATGCGCCTATACGGAAGCTTACCACTTTCATATATGACTGCTTTCATATATGTGCATATACGAAAGCCGACCATTTTCATATATGTGCATATACGGAAGGGAACTGTTTCCGTATATGAGCATATACAGAAGTCGACCATTTGCATATGTGTGCATATACAGAATATGATCGTCGTCTTCTGTATATGCATATATACAAAAGCCAACCATTTCCGTATATGCACTTGTACAAAAGGTGACCGCTTCTATATATGCACATATATAGAAATGGTCGGCTTCCATATATGCACATATACAAAAGCTGACCACTTCCGTATATGTGCATATACGGAAGACGACCATTTCCATATATCAACATATAAAAAAGCGATCAACTTTTGTATATGCGCATATATGAAATGGTCAGCTTCTGTATATGCGCATATACGAAGTAGTTCACGTGGCGACCCAAAATAAATTCCACCCATAATTTTTTCAAGAAATATAAAGGCACCTCCCTGTTATTGTAGGGAGGTTTATCAAAGACCATGGAACACCTATCCATCTAGTTAGCATTAAATTGCAAGTGGATGCACCAGTCCATACAAATGTGTTTCTTGTTGAAATATGGTTGTTCTCTAGTTCAAGGATCAATAAAAAGATACATCAGATCTTGTTTTGAAATATACAAGTCTCTAACTTGGTTTTTATCGAGTCTAGTCCTATCAAACTCGAACATCCTAGGCCTATATTCAGAAATAGAAGTTAATTTTTCTTGGGAAATTGCAATGAATGATAGAATGGTGTGAAATGAGTTGGCCAAGGACTCTCGACTAGGTTTTCTTGTGTCCCTTAATTCATGGACAAGTGATCTCAAGGTGACCATATATTTTGTTTTTCATCCCTCCTAAAATGACAAGACAAGTGCTTCATTAATTTTAGCCCATCCTTTATTATGACAAGGAATTGTAGGGTATCTAGTAGACTCTAGCAAAGCTATGAAGTAGACTTCCATGTCAGCATATATGGAAATGGTTGGATTCTGTATATGTGCATATATGAAAGCAGTCAGCTTCCATATAGGCGCATATACATAAATGGTCATCTTTCGTATATGCGCATATATGGAAGTGGTCAAATTTTGTATTTGTGCATATACGAAAGTGGTAAGTTTTTGTATATGCATATATACGAAAGTTGACCACTTTTGTATATGCACATATACAAAAGCTAACCACTTATGTATATGTAAATGGATGACTTTCGTATATGTGCATATATGGAAATGGTTGGCTTATGTATATGCACATGTATGGAAGTTGACCACTTCCATATATGCACATATACATAAGTTGTCATCTTCCGTAGGATTGTGAGAGGTGTAGAGTGAGAGAGGGGAAGAGAGAGAGAGAGAGAGAGTTTGGGAGGGAGAGAGAAATGGTTGGATTCTGTATATGCACATATAAAGAAATCGTCGGATTCTGTATATGCACATATATGGAATCCGACGATTTCTTTATATGTGCATATATGGAATCCGACCATTTCTCTCTCCCTCCCAAACTCTCTCTCTCTCTTCCCCTCTCTCACTCTATACCTCTCACAATTCCTCCCTCTATCTTAGCATTTTTCTCTGACCTCTCTCTCTCTCTCTCTCATGCATATATAGAAGTGGCCAGCTTTTCTATATGCGCATATACGGAAGTGGTCAGGATCTGTATATGTGACCACTTCCGTATATGCACATATACGGAAGTGGTCAGCTTCCGTATATGCGCATATACAGAAGTAAACCACTTGCCTATATGCGCATATACAAAAATCAACCACTTGCGTATATGCTCATATACAGAAGTGGTCAGCTTATGTATATGTGCATATATGAAAGACGACCATTTTTGTATATGCACAGATACGAAAGTGGTCAGCTTCTGTATATGCACATATACGAAAATGGTAAGATTTCGTATATGTGCATATACGAAAGTGGTTAGCTTCTATATATACCCATATACAGAAGTGGTCAGCTTCCGTATATGTGCATATATGGAAGTGGTCACCTTCCGTATATGTTCATATACAGAAGTGGTTAGCTTCCATATATTCACATATATGAAAGTGGCAAGTGGTCTCACTTCAGTATATGCGCATATATGAAAGATAACCACTTTTGTATATGCACATATAAGGAAGCTAACCATATATGTGCATATACAGAAGCTGACCACTTTAGTATATGTGCATATATGGAAGTGGTTAGCTTCCATATATGCACATATACAAAAGCCGCCCATTTTCGTATATGCGCATATACGGAAGTCGACCATTTTCGTATATGTGAATATACAGAAGTGGTCAACTTCTGTATATGCACATATACGAAAAATGGTCAACTTTCGTATATGCACATATACGAAAGTTGACCACTTCCATATATGCGCAGATATGGAAGTTGGCCATTTCCGTATATGCACATATACAAAAGAGGACCACTTCCATATATCAGCATATACGAAAGCTGACCATTTTTGTATATGCGCATATATGGAAGTGGTCAGCTTTCGTATATGTGCATATACAGATGTGGTCAGCTTCTATATATGCGCATATACGGATTTGGTCAACTTCTGTATATGTGCATATATTGCACATATACGGAAGTTGACCACTTCCATATATGCACATATATGAAATCTGACCACTTCCGTATATGTGCATATACAAAAGTGGTCAGCTTCTGTTTATGCACATAAATGGAAGTGGTCAACTTCTGTATATGTGCATATAGGAAAGTTGACCATTTTTCGTATATGTACTTATACAGAAGTGGTCGGCTTCCGTATATGCATATATACAGAAGTGGTCGGCTTCCGTATATGCGTATATACAGAAGTGGTCAGTTTCTATATATGTGCATATACGGAAGTGGTCAGTTTTGAATATCTCTGTAAATTTCTATAAATCTCTATAAATTCCTTGGATTCTCACAAAAGTGTTACCCACCTTCATGGTGTTACCCTGTTTCCCTTATTTTTTCTATGATGCAACCATGTTCTTCACTTTCCTTTGACCATTCACCAATGTGAAACTTGTGATGGAATTTTTAATCAACTTTATCGATGCACAACTAGTTTCCTCAAATAATCCAAAATCTTATAATGGTCTCTGATAACTATCTTCACAATTCCAAAGAACGAATCCCTATCATAATTTTAAAGCACCAATTCCCTCTCAATTTTTACTCAACTCTATCTCCCATTTCTCTAAAAGGCATATTGTCTTTCTCATTATGAAGTTGCCTTGATCTATTTAATTTTTGCATTAAATTCAACTTTTGTTGCATTCAATAGTAGATAAGGGTTTCATGTGAATTATTATTCCCTCCTATAACATGAATACATTCAAAACCAGGGGATGCATGCGCCTTATTTAAAGGCACTCAAAATATGTAAGTTTTTTTTTGTCAATATATTTGTAAACAATTTTTTAATTCTTGGAGTTTAGGGTCATTTGTTCAATCAACTTAGTAGATTGTAATTGATAGATTATCAAGATATTTTCTTGGAGATAAATAATGACAATTGTGTTGATTTATATTATAAGTTTTCTTTAAGAATTTTTTTGTTTAAACTTATAAATAAATGAAATAAAAATGTGATCTCTTCCATGGAGGAGGAAATAATTTATCTCAACCAAATATGCAATAAATGGGGGAAGCAATGGAGACATGGACAAGCTTGCACTGATAATCTAAAATTTCTAAGCTCCATTGGCAAGAATGACAAGACTTCTCTAGGCCCCAACAAAAGTGATGAATGGAGTCGAAGGACAACTACCCGATGCTTTAGATTAATGTAAGATTTTTTGTTTGGAATGAAAGGTCATAGAGTATCCACAATAGGGAAACTCAACAATTAAGAAATGGTATTACATAATTTGACATTGTTTGTATCAATCCCAACAAATTGTTTCTTGATAGATAATGACTATAGTCGAACTATAACTTATGTAATACACGAGTGGAATTTCCCTGTTAATTATTATTCCATCATGCTTACTCATTCTATTGATGTTTTTGAAGGAATACTTCCATCATAATGTTATCTCATTAATATGGTTTCATGTTGATAGGGGGAAGAAGTCTATGGAGACAAAAATATTGCATTAGAGGGTAGTAGTACAGGTCCATGATGTGCACAATCCACCAACTTTCACATCGGTCCTCAACTTCCACAAGTGATATATTAGTTCAACACCCATATTTAATCATGAAGTGGAAGCAATACTTATTTAATGTCACTTGTTTTTAGGTTAATCCCCTGACCATTAGACACAACGTCGATGATTTTATGGTTTTCTAATTGAAGAGCTCTGAATTGTTGTCTAATTTAAATTTGTTACACATTCAATTTTAAATTAAAACATATGGCCTATCTACAAATTTTATAAATAAATCATATCAGTCAATTTAAAATATAGATCATTTCAATCATGCATTTATTTGTGGCCTTGAATGTTAGAAGTGCTTCTTTAAAGTAACATGTCTCGGCTAGGTGTGCTCCTTATTGAGCTTCTTCATTGTTCCTAATCTCATTGTACTGGTGCTTCCTATTCATTTTCTTCTTCTTTGTCATTCTTTTAGGTTACTTTTCTGTTGGGACATGTTTTCACCTTCCCTTTGTTGTCTTTACATATTGTATTCCTTGCAATGCCATGACCAACTTTTCCCTTTAGTGAATATTGACATCTCAATTAAATTAAAATCAAATTGAACTTTAATATTGAAACCTAAAAACATATTAATATTCACTTTTAAACTAACCATTGCTTCTTAACATAAAGATGTTGCTACTCTATAACTAGTGAATATACATTTTCATGGTTCTTCTATTTCCTCTATTATGTGCTTTCTTTTGCTTGGCTGTCACTTCCCCTTTATTTCTTATATACTCCCTTCAATTGATTTAACCCATTTCCTTATATTCAAGAAAAATGACCTCTTAACCAATTAAAACGCATTTTTATTTCATTTTATCTTTTTATAATTTTAACATATTTTACTAATAAATAAAATTTATGAAATAATTCCATATTTATTTATATTTAGATAATATAAATTGTTTTATCTTTTTGCTAATTGTATTCTCTCTTACAATGTTTAACTATCCAAATTACCAAATGTATTAGTTTGGTTAAAATAAAAGTAGATTTACAACTACAATGAAAATTGATTCTACTATTCATACAAAGTCTTAAAACAAATCACCCTTGAAATATCAAGCATGCTACAATGTATTAATAGTGAATTAAACACTTCATAGTTCAAAACTCTATATTCAATTCAACACTCTTTAACAAAAAAAAATATTAGAGGATAAGAGTTATAAGTCCAACTATATTAAAGGAGGGTTTGGGTACCTTCTTCATTTTGAAAATAAGTTTATGATCTTCCTTTGTGTTTTTAGTTCAGAACTAAATCTTCTACTTTAAATCCAACATTATGGCATAATAAGTTGATTTGGTATTTGGCTTGAGAATGTTAATTATGATTGGGTTTTTTATATTTTTATTTAATAAAATTCTTTATCTTTTTGTTTAATAATATTTGTTAGAATAATATAATGTGTATGAGTTTGACAATTAAGAATATGTGTTTTTTATAGTTATAAATTCAAATCTAAGAATAATAATTCACATAAGTAAATTAAATAGTCAAATTATTACAAACGATCCTTTATCACACATACAAGGGAGTTTTACACGAAACATCTCTTATCCCACAAATAAAAAATTCCATACATTAATTTAACATCCTACTAAGATATAAACTTTTCATTTTAATAATAATAATAATAATTTTATGTTAAATCTTAGTATAGATGCCTAAGTTTATGCCCACAGAAATGGAAATTCAATAGTAAAGATTTTCATCCATATCCAACCCCTATAGGAAGTTGCATGTCTGCACAACTGCTAATATTCACACACATTGAATATTCCCTTCCCTAATATTTACTTCTCTATTCCCTTCCCTAAACTGTAGACTATCTCCTTATTGAAGTTCATATCAAGGTTTAAATTTTACTCCTTTCTTTCAAGTCGCTCGATACACATATCTTGGCATCTTTTGGTAGGGTTTGTACAGAGGTCAGAGATCTAAACGTAAGAATTCATATTCGAGTTACGCTCTTCTCCTTTTCTTTCCATTCCAGCTATTCTGTCCTGTAATTGGATGCCTATTTTCATAGGCAGTCTTCTACTCTAAATAGATATGGTCGATAAGACTTGTATTTAGTAATTAGAAATTCCATACCCAACGATTAAACCAAAATCTTTAATAGCTCGAACAGACCTTTGTTGGTCAGAGTGCATTTTGCTAGATATATTCCATATAGTTCACAGGGAAGTAATATAGTGCCTATATGGACCGATGCATTTTTCTAACACACTACCCATTGTACCTATTTGTTCAATTTTTACTGTGTTGTGATGCATCCATTTTGTTGGATTCTGAAGGACCCATTTCATCGGAACTGCTTTCAGAAAAAAACTTTGGAATACAAAAACTCAATGTGATTGACAAAATAAAGTCTGTAGTTGAAGCATCATGCCCAGGCACAATATCATGGGCAAACATTATTTCATTAGCAGCTCATGACACAGTTCATTTATCTAGAGGGACAATCATTGTGATTCCTCTAGGAAGAAGGGATTTAATCATGGCCAACAATGTATTAGCCGATCAATTTCTCCCCTCTGAAGCCATCAGCGTAGACCTTATGCTCAATCTCTTCGCTGCTAAGGCAATGACGTTAGAAGAAGTTGTGGCAATGCTCGATAAGACCAAAATATTCATCACATAGATAGAGATATATGACACAACGTAGGTCTATCTTAGGCCAACACAGAATATCCAGCAACACCACAATTTTCCTCCAGCAATAGGTTTAATAATCGACCCCAATACCTGTGCCTCAACGAAAAAAATCTGATGGGAATCGAACACAAGTTTCCTCGGACTCGAACCTGAGACCTATGCTTCAACAAATACACTGGAATGAAAATAAATGCAGTATGCACAACCAACAAAACCTTTTTATTATCACATATATATCTAATGAAAAAAATGTTGAGGTATTCTCCACTTGTTGGCTGCTATATTTTGGCTTCTAGTTTCTCCTTATTTAAACTCGGTCTTAGTCTTGGTCTCGAATTGAACTCATCAACTGCAAAAATTATACACTCGATTGCAGATTTCTAGATTTCTATGTGAGAGGCTTCTTTTTAGCAGGTTTCTTTGTTTCCTGGAGCATCATTGCTCGAGTTCAAATTGCACAAACCGAAAACTTTTGTTTCTTGGCCCTATTTGTGCATGCCTCTTCACGGATCACACTATCGCCACTTGGCCCTCCTCTGATAAATTGTGAATGTAAGGAGAAAGTACAATGAGAAGAGTTAATGAAGAACTACTATGCAAAGGGAAAATAGTTGAGCTAAATAGGCTCAAGCAAATCAAGAAAAGAAAAGTATAGCTGGCCAGGACAGTTGGCAGTGTACAGTCAGACTGTTGAGGTTACATTATATTTAACACTCCCTCTTAAACTCAACAGTTACAAACATCAGCAATGATTATGCCCAAGTGTTGTCTCTGAAAATCAAAAATAGATTTTCCTAGTGGATTTGTGAAGATATCTACGAGCTGATCTCGAGAACCACAGAATTGAAGTGCAATATCACCATTATTGACTAGCTCATGGATGAAGTGAAAGCGAGTGTCAATGTGTTTTCTTTTCTTGTGAAACACATGATTTTTAGATAGAGCTATTGTTGAAGTATTATCACAGAAAATAGGATTTGGATCCTTTTTTGTATGTGACATATCTTTCAATATTCTTCTCAGCCACATAGCTTGACAGGAAGCTGAGGTAGTAGCGACATACTCTGCCTCTGCAAAAGATATTGAGACAATTGGTCGCTTCTTTGATGCCCATGAGATCAGGTTCGTGCCCAGGTGAAAAACATGTCCAGATGTGTTTTTCCTGTCATCTAGGCTACCTGCAAAATCACTATATTTGTAACGAAATAGTTGATTACTATCAGATTTAGTGTACCATAAGCCAAAATTGAGAGTTCCTGCAACATATATCAGAATTCATTTCGCCATTTTCCAGTGAGAATCTTTGGGGGATTCCATGAATCTGGAAACAAGGCTGGCTGCATACATAATATCAGGCCTAGTTGTTGTAAGATACAACAAATTGCCTACTAAACTTTTGTATAGGGTAGGGTCCACTGTAGGGCCTTCATCTTTCTTGCTCAATTTTGTGCCTAGAGGTATAGGGGTTTCTGATGGATTGCATTCTTCCATGCAAAATCTTTTGATGATATCTGCTGCATACTTTTTCTGATAGACAAAAATTCCTTTGGTTGATTGATCAACCTCAATCCCTAAAAAATATTTCATTATGCCAAGATCTATCATCTCAAACTCAGATTGCATGGCATGCTTAAAATTTGTTAACTCAAGATTTCCAGTATAGATCATGTCATCAACGTATAAACATACAATCAAAATTTTACCGTGATGATCTGTTTTGGTATAAAGAGTTGGCTCATTTTGGCTTCTGCTGAAACCACTTTTGATCAGGTAAGTGTCAATTCTATTGTACCAAGCTCTTGGAGCTTGCTTTAATCCATACAAGGCTTTCTTCGACCGATATACTTTGGCTGGTTGTTCTTGGACTTCAAATCTCAGTGGTTGATCGACATAAACTTCTTCTTGTAAGAAACCATTCAAGAATGGTGACTTGACATCCATCTGGTATACTTGCCATTTGTGTTGGGCTGATACGGCCAATAGAGTCCTTATAGTGTCTAATCTTGCTACTGGAGCAAAATTTTAGCAGGCAATTTGTTGTATCTTACAACAACTAGGCCTGATATTATGTATGTAGCCAGCCTTATTTCAGGGTTTCGCGACTCAAGTGCCCGATCTCATGTCCTCTTGACCCCCGAAATACCGATACACAAAATGCCAAAATGGCAAAGTGTCCTTCTCCTTTCCGAAAATCTTCTGAAATCCTGGATTGCCGCCATGCATCTCCTCAAGATGGACGGTCGTCCTGCGTTTCATGATTTCGCGACTTGCGACCCCTGGTGACACAAATCCTCTATCAACTTGAAACCTTGGTAGATTAAATACCGATGGTTTCCTCTATCTCCACCATGTATCCCAACGAATGGACGGTTGTGATCTTTTCGAGATTTTGAGACTTTCACCGTGGAGTGTCCCGACCTTCGTCAACAAGACCTCCAATATCTCGAACTCTGAAATGTCAAAATTTCGATGGCGCTTGGATCTGCTGCCACCTGTCCTCTGAGATGGATGGTTCACAATCCTTTCGGGATTTCACGATTCGTGATTTCAGGATTTCACAATTTCGCGTATCGGGGTTTGGAGTGCAGTCCCCTTTGCTCATCCAAATCTTGATTCCCAATTTTGTGATAGAGTCAGATCGATGACTCATGATATTTCTCGATCCAATGGTCCAGAATGTATTAGAATTTCGCAATTCACAAATTCACACGGCAGTCTTCTGACCTTAACACCCTGCGAGTTAGCGAAATGTTGAGATCTCACCAAGTGTCCCTTGATAGATAGTCCTAATGATTTCATGACTTCCCAAGTTGAAATTTCTCCTCTGCTCTCCAAAGGACTAAGCCTCGTGCACTTTCTCATGGATCTGATGGTTGTCGGTCCTCTACACGAAATCTAATGGCTGAAATTCTTTTTCCTTTTCTGTGCTCTCCTCGTCACTTCTGAACTGGATTTTCACCTCAGATATTTTCGCAGGACGGATTACAGCTGCGATGGTTTTTCTTTTCTCCTTGATGTGATCTTTGTTGTCTTTGCAAGGATTTTCTCCTGCAGAAGAAAAATTCGTGAATCTTTCAAAGATTTGAAAGAATTTAACGAGTTCTTTGAAGCTTACTGTTCTCTGCAACAATCTTTGATGGATTTGAGAGAATTCCAGAAATTCTTTAAATGATTCTACCTTCTTTAACAATCTTTCACGAATTTGAACAAATCACCTTGAATTCTTCAATGTTTCTGCCTTCTGAAGCTTTCCTTCATGAAGCTTTGATGAATCTTCAAATTGTCACGATTATTTAAAATTTCTTGGTTCATGGCTTGAAGCCAACGTGGCACCTTAGCTGCTTCCTTAAAAGATGTTGGTTGACATGACATTAATGCAAAAAGATTGTGTTGTTCAAAGTCATCCAACTGCTGATGGATTTCTCTCAAACTTCGAGTTCTTTGATTTTGAGGTTCATAGAATGAGTCTCTGCTGGAAGTTGAGTTATCCTGAGAGTTTTCAGGTTGTCTTTGTACTTGTAATCTTGGAAGAGCAGGTTGAGGTATTGTCTGTTCTGAATTTTCTGCATTTTCAGAACTTGGCAGCAATGGATTTTGGCTGCCCATCTGCTGATTTTCTGATTCATTCCAGGATTGATTTTCTAGAAATTTTACATATCTGTTGAGAATTAGTTTCTTGGAGATTGGATTGTAAAGTCTGTAAGCTTTAGATGTTTCACTATATCCAGTTAATATACATTTCTCACTTCTATCATCCAATTTCTTCCTTAATTCGGAAGGTATGTGAGTGTTTTCTATGCATCCGAATGTCCTTAGATGCGCAACATTGAGCTTTGTCCCACTCCATGATTCTTGGGGGACTTTTAGCTTCATTTTGGTGGTTGGAGATCTATTCAAGAGATAAGCTGAGCATGCTACTGCTTCAGCCCAAAAAATATTTGACAAACTTTTCTCTTTGAGTAAGCTTTTTGCCATGTTCATTATTGTCTAATTTTTCCTTTCAAACACTCCATTCTGTTGTGGAGTATATCTGGTCGTTGTTTGCATGATAATGCCTTGTGATTTGCAGAAATTTGCAAATTCTTTGGAGTTGTATTATCCTCCTCCATCTGACCTGAGAGCTTTTATATATTTTCCACTCTGTTTTTCAGCTTCTTCTTTGAATTCCTTGAATTTTGCAAAAGTTTCAGACTTGTGTATGAGAAAATAGATCCAGATTTTTCTGCTAAAATCATAAATAAACATTAGAAAATAAAAGCTACCACCTATTGACTCTGTTTTCATTGGTCCACATAGGTCAGTGTGTACTAGTTCAAGATGTTGTTTTTCTTGATTTGAGGACTCTGGAAAACTAGTTCTCTTATGTTTTCCAAGTATGCAAGACTCACATGGGGAATTTTGTTCTTTAAAGATCGGAAGACCGTTGACCATGGAGTGCTTCTGAAGAAGACTTAGACTCTTAAAAGGTAGATGTCCAAATATTGTATGCCAAACCATTGTTTCATTCAGGGTGGATGCACTTTGTGCATATGGTTGAATCAGATTTGCAGTTCTAAGTGTAAGGGGAAACATCCTATTCTGAGTCATGTGGATTTCAGAAATCAATTTTCCGCTGGGGGTTTTGTCATATATCTTGCAAGATGCTCCCTCAAAGAGTACCTTATAGACATGTTCAATGAGCTGTCCTACACTTAGAAAATTATGTTTCAGATCTGGAACGTGATAAATATTGTTTATGTCCTTCTTTACATTTTGTTTAGTAAGAATAGATACAGTTCCTTTTCCTTGAATTTTTACTAAGGAATCATTTCCAAGTGTAATATCATATGATATTGAAGAAGCAATTCATGAAAGTAATTCTTTGTTATCTATCATGTGATTGCTGCATCCACTTTCTAGCAACTAGAGATCTTTAGTTTGTTCTTCAGTCTTGTGACATGAGAGAAACATACCTCCTGAGGTCTCTCCTGTATGATTTGACACATGTGCTTTGCCTGAGAGCTAATCTACTTGCTTCTTTCTGCATTCAGATTCATAGTGCCCATACTTTTTGCAGTAATAGCATTGTATGCTTGTTTTTTCATTTGATCTTCTCCCTCTGCCTCTTTGAGGTTGGAAATTCTGATTTTGGTGTTGTTGTCTTTGAACTTGGAAATTTTGATTCGGATACTATAGTTTGTTACCTCCACTGGAGTGAGGGTTACTTGTAGTACTCCCTCATCCTTGATGACCTCTACCTCTTCCTCTGCCTCTCGCTCTGTTGAAAAAGAATTGAGTTTAGAAGACATTGGTGATTCACTCATCTGTGAGATGTAGTCTGGTCTCATGTGTCACCAGGGAACCAGTCAGTTCATCTGTTGAAAAACGTGACAGATCCTTGGATTCAAGGATTGTTGTAACAACCATTTCAAATTTCTTTGGTAAACTTATGAGGACTTTCTCAACAATGCATTGATCAGTGATGGCTTCACCAGTCAATCTGATATGGTTCACAATTCCTATGACTCTGGTCATAAACTGATTCACATTTTAAGACTTTGTCATTATTAAAGTCTCGAATTGTGTCCTCAAGGTCTACAGTTTGACTATTTTGACCCTATCATTTCCTTGGAGGTTGATTTAAGGATGTCCCAAGCCTGTTTTGAAGTACTAGTGCCTATGATTTTTGAGCAAATCGAGTCATCCACAGAATTTTGAATTCAGAATTTAGCTTTATTTTCTCTGTTATTCTGAGTTGCCTGAGCAATTCTTTGCTGGTTTATCATGGTGGAAAGGTCTGTTGGATCTGGTTCCACATATCCAAGATCCACTAGATCCCATCACTCTTGTGCTTGCAAGAAGGATTTCATTCGAAGAGACTAAAACTCATAGTTCTTTCCAAGAAGAATCAGACCTTGAGTTGGTCCTAAATTGCTAAACGTTGCCCTATTTAAAGAATTTGACAAAATAGAAAAGAAATTTGGAAAAATTTTGTGTTCACCTGTTTCTTGCGCTTAAACCAGGTCTGCTAATTTCTTGCAGTGACTTCGGAACTCTGCGATTCCAGATTTCACGAGTTTCTTCTTCATGAGTTTTGACTTCGCAATTTTGACTTCAGGACTTCATTATATGAGTCCTTTGAACTCTTGTCTCTCCAACTTCCTATTTCTGAAACGCTGAAGAGAGTTTAACAGCCTTGGATTGGCCCTTGGTCTCCGTTCAATGTGAATACGCACCTAAATGTTAAAGCGCTAACGACTTTTCATGATTCAGAGAATAGCTATGCCTGTGTCGGTTCTTTGTCCCTTTATTTGTCGAAATCTAAAATATTCTAGCGCCTATTCAAATGCCTTTTCAGGATTTCTCTTTTCGGGACTTTCAATGTTGAGTTGCCCGACTTCTTGTCTCTTGGATGGTCGAAATGTTGAAATGACCTTTATCGCATTATCCCCTTAAGATATACCTTGGTCCATGTGACCACTACTCATAAGACCACAGTCTTGTTTCGGGGTTTCGTGACTCAAGCGCCCGATCTCCTGTCCTCTTGACCCCCGAAATACTGATACGCGAAATGCTGAAATGGCAAAGTGTCCTTTTCCTTTCGAAAAATCTCCTGAAATCCTGGATTGTTGCCACAGGTCTCCTCAAGATGGATGGTCCTCTTGCGTTTCATGATTTCGTGACTTGCGACCCCCGGTGACGCAAATCCTCTGTCAACTTGAAACCTCGGTAGTCGAAATACAGACAGTTTCCTCGATCTTTGCCATGTGTCCCAACGAATGGATGGCTGTGATCTTTTCAAGATTTCGGGACTTTCACCATGGAGTGTCTCGACCTTCGTCAACAAGACCTCTGATATCCTAAACTTTGAAATGCTGAAATTTTGATGGCACTTGGATCTGCTGTCACCTTTCCTTTGAGATGGACGATTTACAATCCTTTTGGGATTTCGCGATTCGTGATTTCAGGATTTCACGATTTTGCGTATCAGTTTTTGGAGTGCAGTCCCCTTTGCTTGTCCAAATCCTGATTCCCGATTTTGTGATAGAGTCAGATCGATGACTCATGATCTTTCTCGATCCAATGGTCCAAAATGTATCGAAATTTCATGATTCTTGAATTCTCATGGTAGTCTTTTAACCTTTACACCCTGCAAGTCAGTGAAATGTCAAGATCTTGCCACGTGTCCCTTGATGGACGATCCTAATGATTTCGTGACTTCGCAAGTTGAAATTTCTCCTATGCACTCCAGAGGACTAAGCCTCGTGCACTTTCTCATGGATCTGACAGTTGTCGTTCCTCTGCGCGAAATATAACGGCTGAAATTCTTTCACCTTTTCTCCGCTCTCCTCGTCACTTCTAAACTGGATTTTCACCTCAGATCTTTTCGCAGGATCGATCTTATAGCTACGAGGACTGTTCTTTGCTCCTTGCCGTGATCTTTGCTGTCTTTGCAAGGATTTTATCATGTGAAAGAAAAATTCATGAATCTTTCAAAGATTTGAAAGAATTTCATGAGTTCTTTGAAGCTTACTATTCTCTGCAACAATCTTTGACGTATTTGAGAGAATTCCATAAATTATTTAAACGATTCTGCCTTCTTTAGCAATCTTTCACAAATTTGAACAAATCACCTTGAATTCTTCAATGTTTCTGCCTTCTGAAGCTTTTCTTCATGAAGCTTTGACGAATCTTGAAATTGTCATGATTATTTAGCCTTTTCTCCATAGTAAAGGAGCGCTAGCGCTCCCCCATCCACACTGAAGGAGCGCTACCAGCTCAAACTAGCGCTCCCTTTAAATGGTCCAAGGACCATCTAAATCCTTTTAAAAACATTCGTATGATTTTTTCTCCTTGAAAAAGTTAAGGTATTTGGGTCTTTTTCAAAAATTGAATTTGTTTTTTATAAAAGCGTGAACATTGAAAGTCACATGGGTGGATGAAGTAAAAATGTTTTTTAATTGAGTAAAGGTTTATTATATTTAGAATTCGATATAATATCTAAAAGGTGGAGGTTTTAAAAAGGTGTTTTTATTTTTATTTTTTATTTTAAATAAAAGGAGAGGTTGGTAAAAGGATTTTTTATTAAACCTTGTGGTGTTTATACCATTTTTTTCTCCACAATATATTTTAAAGGGCCTTGGTTATTATAAGCAGTGATTTTGGTATTAGGAGATTTTGTGCTAATGGCTAATATGCAGAGCTCGAAGTTTGAAGTTGAAAATTTCAGTGGTAAAAGCAACTTTGAGCTCTGGAAGCTCAAGATGTAGGATTTACTGCTGCAATAAGGGTTGAAAAAAGCATTGGGAAGAAATTTAAAGAAGCCAACATCCATGACGAATGAGGAATGGGAAGATCTAGATGCAAAATCTCTTAGTACCATTCGTTTATGTATGGCAGATGATGTTCTATTTAATATCGTAGGAGAGGATACAACATCAGGCTTATGGAGCAAGTTGGAAATTCTATATATGACAAAGTCCTTGATGAGCAGGATCTACTTGAAGAGACAGTTGTATAGTTTGCGGATGAAAGAAGGTACAAAAAATGTTGACCATTTAAATACCTTTAATACCCTTATAATTCAATTAGCTAGTATGGAAGCTAAATTCAAAGATGAATATAAGGCTATTACACTATTGTGTTCATTGCTTGACTCTTGGGATAATCTACTCACCTCTATTAGCTTTATCTCAACAAAAGTTTTAGATTGTGACTCTATTGTGGGAGCTTTGTTGGTTGAGGAGATGAGGAGAAAATCTAGTCAAGAAACCTCAACTTTACAGGTGATGTTGGTCAGAGGTCGAACTAAAGAGAAGAATGAGAGAATTTTTTCTCAATCTATGTCAAGACACACAAAGGGTAAAGAAAAATTTTGGTACTGTGGAAAAACAGGACATCTCAAGAAAGATTGTTGGAAAAGAAAGGAATCTGAGAAAAAATCTATGAAGGAAGCAAAATTGGTTGTAACAATTCAGGTATGACTCATTACATTTTATCCGTTTCTAGTAATTTACAATATCAATAAGAATGGCAGTTAGATTCAGGTGCCTCCCACCACATGTTCTCACATAGAAATTGGTTCATTTGTTACCGATCTCTTGATGAGGGTGTAGTGTTTATGGGAAATGGTATTCTCTGTAAAAATGTTGGGGTTGGCAGTATTAGAATCAAGATGTTCGATGGTATTGTTAGGGAATTAACAAATGATAGATATGTACCTGAGCTTAAATTAATTTTGATTTCATTGGGAGTGTTGGATTCTTGTGGATATAAGTATACAGGTCAAGGTGGAGCACTCACATTGTCAAAAGGTAGTTTAGTAGTGATGAAGGAAACAAAGGTTGATAACCTTTATAAGATGGAAGAGAGTACTGAAGTGGCATCTGAAGTGACAGATGTATCTTCTTGTTTATGGCAAAAGCATCATGGTCATAAGAGAAAGAAATAATTGCCGGTACTAGTAAGCAGTAAATCTTTTCTAGACTACTATTGGGGATAAAAAAACTTTCACAAGAGAAGAAATGCGCTCTGCAACTTAGGTTTAGGGTTTCAACCGCACTGTCACAACCTTTGCCCCACTGGGGCTCATGAATCTAAAGGAGGGAGGGCCGAAAGGCACCTCCTATAGCTAGGTAATGGCGAATGGAAGCATGGGAGAGGGATCAAAGTGGCCCACATTCGAGCCTCCCCCAGATCTACGCTCAAAGCGCTTGACGGAAGGAAATTTCAAGGACAAAGAGATGGATGTTGACTCGGTTAAGGAAAATAACGTCAATGCCATGGCTATCAGGAAAATGCATCCCACAAGCATCGTAAGCCCCGAAGTACATCATCAGTTCACCATGCATTGAGGAACAAAAGCAATATATGAGGGACTACGTGTTAGTAGGAAAATTCTTATCACTCAGGCCCTTAGAATGGGACTTGATAAAATGGATACAACACCAGTGGAAGCCAAAGGGGCATTATGAACTGCAACTAGGATCCAAGGGATTATTCACCATCATATTGCACAACCTAGAGGACCGCAACCGTATTTTTTATGGAGGGCCTTACTTTTTCAACTCAGCAAGACTTTTCTTAAGGTTCTGGATAGAGAAATTCATCCCTGAAAAGGAAGACTTTTCACATGCCCCAGTATGGATCAGACTATACTCCTTACCCCAAGAATTCTAACTGGAGGAGGTTCTGGCAGGAATAGGAAATACTATTGGGGTTTATGTGAAATCATCGGAGGCCACAAAGAAAAGAAGATACACCTCATATGCACACATCTGTGTATACCTAAACATAGCCAAGCTGCTCTCAGGATCCATAATCCTAGAGTACCATGACAAAGATTGGATGAAAACCATCGACTATGAACATATTCCATTCAGATGTCGAAAATTCCATGAGCACGGGCATCTCTTCAGAGAATGCCCCATCAATGTTGTGCACAAAGAGGGGAACTCAGAGGCTGGCAAATGCAGGGATGGCTACATTCCGTCATCAAGGAAGAGAAGACAAGCAGGAAGAAAACATGTAACTAAAACTAACAAGGATCTGTCCACCAACAATAAATATGAGATACTACAAGATCAACCAGAGAATCCCTCAGACCCCCAAAACCCCAAAGATTTCCAGAAGGAAAGCACACCCCAACAAACAGGCACAGGGGGTAAAGGACCAATACAGGAAAAGGATCCAAGAAACTCGACCATAGATCCAGATATTAGAATGGGGAGCCACTTGGATCAAGAGAATGGAGATGCTGAGATGGATCTTGATGAGCAAGAACTAGCAGGAGTGGACCTAGAGCATCTAGAGCATGCTTATGGACAACATAAACTGTACACTATAACCCTTGATCAATTGTGAAAAGTGCACAAATGTTTCCTCAACTCCTCAGCTGGATCCACAGACAGATCCAGTAAGGGTCTGGGAATACAGGGTAATCAGTCAAAGGGTCAGATTAAACCACAGAAAGATGAAAAGAAAAGGGGAAGGAAATCAACAAACAAGCATATACAAGAGACAGGTCACTTCATGGTGAACTCTAGTCAAATCCACCTTATCTTGGATAGATTTCCCCCTCTCCCTCCCCCCTCTTCCTCATGAAGATCATCTCCTAGAATATAATAGGTCTCAACAAATGTAGCAAGCATAACTTGCTACAAGAACTGATTTTGGCAGAAAAATTGGACATTATGCTACTCCAAGAAACAAAATGCACCACCGAAGACATAGACAGGCTTCTCCCCTACTATTGGAAACAATCAGAGGTGGTTTCCATAGCATCCACTGGCACAGTAGGAGGCCTAGCTAAGCTATGGAACCCCAACACAACCATCATGGAAAACTTCATCACTACCAATTGGTCCATTACAACAGCCTACAGGCTCATTGGCTCCAAAAAAACTGGTCGCCTTACTAATGTCTATGGGCCAGCCAGCCCTAGGGACAAGAAGGCCTTTCTCAACAACCTGGAGTACCTGTCTACCTTAGTCGAGAGCAACAAATGGATTGTTGGGGGAGACTTCAATCTCATGCGCAACCTGAAAGAAAAAAAAGGAGGCACTCAACGCTTGGATTGGGAAGCTAGTGACTTCGATAGATTCATTGACAACAACAACCTCATAGACCTAGAAACCCCCAATGGTACTTACACCCGGACAAACAGAAGAAATGGAACACACCAAATTGCCTGCAAACTGGATCGTTTCCTAATTTCTAAGTCCCTCATGCTGGAAGGCACAGCTCTAGAGTCAAGTATTCTCAATTGGCATGGTTCGGATCACTGGCCCATCCATCTCTGTCTGGAGGTCCCTACCACCCCAGGTCGAAAACCCTTCAGATTCAAGCAGTTCTGGCTCAGCCACCCAGATTTTCACAATAAGATCCAAGCTTGGTGGAGAGAGGCAGAGGTACCCCATGGCTCCAAAATGTATCGATTCCAGCAAAGGCTCAAGAACCTTAAGCAACAACTTAGACTCTGGAACAGGCAAACCTTTGGCAACATCTTTGACTCCCAAAAGCAGTTGACAGAACAAATGAGCATGACATAGAAACAGATCTAGGATCAAGGTCTTACAGAAGATCTTAAAATCAAGGAGGCATATATTAATCAACGGCTGGAGGCAAGGAAATCCCAAGAAGAGACTCTCTGGAAGAAAACATCTCGCATCCAATGGCTCAAGGAAGGTGACCGAAACACAAACTTCTTTCAC
>JASDQU010307481.1:41499-54247 GCA_032191745.1 Picea mariana
ATCTGAGAACTACAACTTTTGGCTGGAGCAACATTGATCTACAATACATGTTGCTCCCCGTTTTCCCAAAAAACGTCGTTTAAGGCCTCAAAATGGCCCCGGAAGTTAAAAACTGCTAAAAATAGTAAATTACCAAAATTGCCAGAAACATGCTTTGGGCCAGTTGGAGAAGGTAGGTGGCCACCGATATCCACCTGGATCAAGTGTGTACTAGTTCAAGATGTTGTTTGGCTTGATTTGAGGACTCTAGAAAACTAGTTCTCTTATGTTTTCCAAGTATGCAAGACTCACATGGGGAATTTTGTTCTTTAAAGATGGGAAGATCGTTGACCATGGAGTGCTTCTGAAGAAGACTTAGACTCTTAAAAGGTAGATGTCCAAATATTGTATGCCAAACCATTGTTTCATTCAGGGTGGATGCACTTTGTGCATATGGTTGAATCAGATTTGCAGTTCTGAGTGTAAGGGGAAACATCCTATTCTGAGTCATGTGGATTTCAGAAATCAATTTTCTGCTGGGGGTTTTGTCATATATATTGCAAGATGCTCCCTCAAAGAGTACCTTATAGCCATGTTCAATGAGCTGTCCTACACTTAGCAAATTATGTTTCAGATCTGGAACGTGATAAATATATGTCCTTCTTTACATTATGTTTAGTAAGAATAGGTACAGTTCCTTTTCCTTGAATTTTGACTAAGGAATCATTTCCAAGTGTAATATCAGATGAGATTGAAGAAGAAATTCATGAAAGTAATTCTTTGTTACCTATCATGTGATTGTTGCATCCACTTTCCAGCAACCAGAGATCTTTAGGTTGTTCTTCAGTCTTGTGACATGAGAGAAACATACCTCCAGAGGTCTCTTTTGTATGATTTGATACATGTGCTTTGCCTGAGAGCTAATATGCTTGCTTCTTCCTGCATTCAGATTCATAGTGCCCATACTTTTTGCAGTAATAACATTGTATGCTTGTTTTTTCATTTGATCTTCTCCCTTTGCCTCTTTGAGGTCGGAAATTTTGATTTTGCTGTTGTTGTATTTGACCTTGGAAATTTTGATTCGGATACTGTTGTCTGTTACCTCCACTGGAGTGAGGGTTACTTATAGTACTCCCTCATCCTTGATGACCTCTACCTCTTCCTCTACCTCTTCCTCTACCTCTCCCTCTGCTGAAGGAGAATTGTGTTTAGAAGACATTGGTGATTGACTGATCTGTGAGATGTAGTCTGGTCTCATGTGTCACCAGGAAACCAGTCAGTTCATCTGTTGAAAAATGTGACAGATCCTTGGATTCAAGGATTGTTGTAACAACCATTTCAAATTTCTTTGGTAAACTTATGAGGACTTTCTCAACAATGCATTGATCAGTGATGGGTTCACCAATCAATCTGATCTGGTTCACAATTCCCATGACTCTGGTCATAAATTGATCCACATTTTCAGACTCTATCATTCTTAAAGTCTCGAATTGTGTCCTCAAGGTCTGCAGTTTGACTGTTTTGACCCTGTCATTTCCTTGGTAGGCTGATTTAAAGATGTCCCAAGCCTGTTTTGAAGTACTAGCGCCTATGATTTTTGAGAAAATCGAGTCATCCACAGAATTTTGAATTCAGAATTTAGCTTTATGTTCCTTTGAGTAGCCTGAGCAATTCTTTGCTAGTTTGTTGTGGCGAAAAGGTCTATTGGATCTACTTCCACATATCCAAGATCCATTGGATCCTAGCACTCTTGTTCTTGCAAGAAGGATTTCATTCGAAGAGACTAAAACTCATAGTTCTTTCCAAGAAGAATCAGACCTTGAGTTGGTCCTAAATTGCTAGACATTGCCCTATTTAAAGAATTTGACAAAATAGAAAAGAAATTTAGAAAAATTTTGTGTTTACCTGTTTCTTGCGCTTAAACCAGGTCTGCTAATTTCTTGCAGTGACTTCGAAACTCTGCGATTCCAGATTTCGCAAGTTTCATCTTCACGAGTTTTGACTTCGCGATTCTGACTTCGGGACTTCATTATACGATTCCTTCGAACTCTTGTCTCTCCAACTTCCTATTTCCAAAATGCTGAAGAGAGTTTAACGGCCTTAGATTGGCCCTTAGTCTCCATTCAATGTGACTACGCACCTAAATGTTAAAGCGCTAACGAATTTTCATGATTCCAAGAATAGCGATGCCTTTGTCGGTTCTTTGTCCCTTAATTTGCCGAAATCTGAAATATTCTAGCGCCTATTCAAACGCCTTTTCAGGATTTCACTTTTCGGGACTTTCAATGTTGAGTTGCCCGACTTCTTGTCTCTTGGATGGTCGAAATGCCGAAATGACCTTTACTGCATTAGCCCCTTGAGCTATGCCTTGTTCCATGTGACCACTACTCATAAGACCACATTCTTGTTTCAGGGTTTCACGACTCAAGCGCCTGATCTCCTGTCCTCTTGACCCCCGAAATACCGATACGCGGAATGCTGAAATGGCAAAGTGTCCTTCTCCTTTAGAAAAATCTCCTGAAATCCTGGATTGCTACCACGCGTCTCCTCAAGATGGACGGTCCTCTTGCGTTTCACGATTTCGTGACTTGCGACCCCCGATGACGCAAATCCTCTGTCAACTTGAAACCCCGGTAGTCGAAATATCGACGGTTTCCTCTATCTTCGCCACGTGTCCCAACAAATGGATGGTTGTGATCTTTTCGAGATTTCGGGACTTTCACTGTGGAGTGTCCCGACCTTCGTCAGCAAGACCTCTGATATCCTAAACTCTAAAATGCCAAAATTTCGATGGCGCTTGGATCTGCTGCCACCTGTCCTCTGAGATGGATGGTTCACAATGATTTTGGGATTTCGTGATTCGTGATTTCAGGATTCGCAATTTTGCGTATCGGTTTTTGGAGTACAGTCCCCTTTGCTCGTCCAAATCCTAATTCCCAATTTTTCAATAGAGTCAGACCAACGACTCACGATCTTTCTCAATCCAACGGTCCAAAATGTATCAGAATTTCGTGATTCGCTAATTCTCACGGTAGTCTTCTGACCTTTACACCTTGCGAGTCAGCGAAATGCCGAGATCTCACCACGTGTCCCTTGATGGATGATCCTAATGATTTTGTGACTTCGCAAGTTGAAATTTCTCCTATGCACTATAGAGGACTAAGCCTCGTGCACTTTCTCATGGATCCGACGGCTGTCGTTCCTCTGCGCGAAATCTAACGGCTGAAATTATTTCACCTTTTCTCCGCTCTCCTCGTCACTTATGAACTGGATTTTCACCTCATATATTTTCGCAGGACGGATCTTACAACTGTGATGGATGTTCTTTGCTCCTTGACGTGATCTTTGTTATCTTTGCAAGGATTTTCTCCTGTGGAAGAAAAATTCATGAATCTTTCAAAGATTTGAAAGAATTTCACGAGTTCTTTGAAGCTTACTGTTCTCTGCAACAATCTTTGACGGATTTGAGAGAATTTCATAAATTCTTTAAACGATTCTGCCTTCTTTAGCAATCTTTCATGAATTTGAACAAATCACCTTGAATTCTTCAATGTTTCTGCCTTCTTAAGCTTTTCTTCATGAAGCTTTGAAGAATCTTGAAATTGTCACGATTATTTAGCCTTTTCTCCATAGTCAAGGAGCGCTAGCACTCCCCCATCCACACTCAAGGACCGCTACTAGCTCAAACTAGCGCTCCCTTTAAATGGTCCAAGGAGCATCGAACTCCTTTTAAAAACATTCGTATGATTTTTTCTCCTTGAAAAAGTTAAGGTATTTGGGTCTTTTTCAAAGATTAAATTTGTTTTTTATAAAAGCGTGAACATTGAAAGTCACATGGGTGGATGAAGTAAAAATGTTTTTTAATTGAGTAAAGGTTTATTATATTTAGAATTCGATATAATATCTAAAAGGTGGAGGTTTTACAAAGGTGTTTTTATTTTTATTTTTTATTTTAAATAAAAGGAGAGGTTGGTAAAAGGATTTTTTATTAAACCTTGTGGTGTTTATACCATTTTTTTTCTCTACTATATCTTTTAAAGGGCCTTGGTTATTATAAGCAGTGATTTTGGTATTAGGATATTTTTTGCTAATGGCTAATATGCAGAGCTTGAATTTTGAATTTGAAAAGTTCAGTGGTAAAAGCAACTTTGAGCTCTGGAAGCTCAATATGCGGGATTTTCTGGTGCAACAAGGGTTGAAAAAAGCATTGGCAAGAAATTTAAAGAAGCCAACATCCATGACGAATGAGGAATGGGAAGATCTGGATGCAAAATCTCTTAGTGCCATTCGTTTATGTATGGTGGATGATGTTCTATTTAATATCGTAGGAGAGGATAGAACATCAGGCTTATGGAGCAAGTTGGAAAGTCTATATATGACAAAGTCCTTGACGAGTAGGATCTACTTGAAGAGACAGTTGTATAGTTTGCGGATGAAAGAAGGTACAAAAACTGTTGACCATTTAAATACCTTTAATAACCTTATAATTCAATTAACTAATATGGAAGTTAAATTCGAAGATGAAGATAAGCCTATTACACTATTGTGTTCATTGCTTGACTCTTGGGATAATCTACACACCTCTATTAGCTTTATCTCAACAAAATTTTTAGATTGTGACTCTGTTGTGGGAGCTTTGTTGGCTGAGGAGATGAAGAGAAAATCTAGTCAAGAAACCTCAACTTCAGAGGCGATGCTGGTCAGAGGTCAAACTAAAGAGCAGAATGAGAGAATTTTTTCTCGATCTAAGTCAAGACACAAAAAAGGTAAAGCAAAATGTTGGTACTGTGGAAAAGCAGGACATCTCAAGAAAGATTGTTGGAAAAGAAAGGAATCCTAGAAAAACTCAACGAAGGAAGCAAATTTGGTTGTAACAATTCAGGTATGACTCATTAAGTTTTATCCGTTTCTAGTAATTTACAATATCAAGAAGAATGGCAGTTAGATTCAGGTGCCTCCCACCACATGTTCTCACATAGAAATTGGTTTATTTGTTACCGATCTCTTGATGAGGGTGTAGTGTTTATGGGAAATGGTATTCCCTGTAAAAATGTTGGGGTTGGCAGTATTAGAATTAAGATGTTCGATGGTATTGTTAGGGAATCAATATATGTTAGATATGTAGCTAAGCTTAAATCAATTTTGATTTCATTGGGAGTGTTGGATTCTTGTGGATATAAGTATACAGGTCAAGGTGGAGCACTCACATTGTCAAAAGGTAGTTTATTAGTGATGAAGGAAACAAAGGTTGATAACCTTTATAAGATGGAAGAGAGTACTGAAGCTTCATCTGAAGTGATAGATGTATCTTCTTGTTTATGGTAGAAGCATCAAGGTCATAAGAGAAAGAAATAATTGTAGGTACTAGTAAGCAGTAAATATTTTCTAGACTACTATTGGGGATCAAAAAACTTTCACAGGAGAAGGAATGCACTCTGCAACTTAGGTTTAGGGTTTCAACTGCACTGTCACAACCTTCACCCCACTGGGGCTCATGACTTTGAAGGAGCGAGGGTTGAAAGTCACCTCCTATAGATAGGTAACGACGAATGGAAGCATGGGAGAGGGATCAAAGTGGCCCATGTTCGAGCCTCCCCCAGATCTATGCTCAAAGCTCGTGACAAAAGGACATTTCAAGGACAAAGAGATGGATGTTGACTCGGTTAAGGACAACAACATCAATTCCATGGCTACCAGGAAAATGCATCCCACAAGCACCTCAAGTCTGAAAGTACATCATCAGTTCACCACACATTGAGGAACAAAAGAAATATATGAGGACTACATGTTAATAGGCAAATTCTTAGTGCTCTGGCCCTTAGAACAGGACCTGATCAAATGGATACAACACTGGTGGAAGCCAAAGGGGCATTATGAACTACAGCTGGGATCCAAGGGATTATTCACCATCATCTTGCACAACCTAGAGGACCGCAACCATATTTTTTTATGGAGGGCCTTACTTTTTCAACTCAGCAGGACTTTTCTTAAGGTTCTGGACAGAGAAATTCATCCTTGAAAAGGAAGACTTTGCACATGCACTAGTATGGATCAGACTATACTCCTCACCCCAAGAATTCTAACTAGAGGAGGTTCTGGCAGGGATAGGAAATACTATTGGGTTTTATATGAAATCATCGGAGGCAACAAAGCAAAGAATATACACCTCATATGCAGGCATCTGTGTATACCTGAACATAGCCAAGCCGCTCCCGGGATCCATAATCCTAGAGTACCATGATGAAGACTGGATGAAAACCATCGACTACAAACATAATCCATTCAGATTTCAGAAATGCCATGACCACGGACATCTCTTCAGAGAATTCCCCCTCAATGCTGTGCACAAAGAGGGGAACTCAGAGGCCGACAAAGACAGGGATGGCTACATTCCGGCATCAGGGAAGAGAAGACAAGTAGGAAGAAAATGTGTAACTCAAACTAACAAGGATTCGTCCACCAACAATAAATATGAGATACTACAAGATCAACCGGAGAATCCCTCAGATCCCCAAAACCCAAAAGATTTCCAGAAGGAAAGCACACCCCAACAAATAGGCACAGGGGGTAAAGGACCAATACAGGAAAAGGATCCAAGCAACTTGACCATATTTCTAGATATTAGAATGGGGAGCCACTTGGAGTAAGAGGATGGAGATGCTGAGATGGATCTTAATGAGCAGGAACTAGCAGGAGTGGACCTGGAGCATCTAAAACATGCTTATCGACACCATAAACTATACACTATAACCCTGGATCAATTGCGGAAAGTGCACAATTGTTTCCTCAACTCCTCAGCTGGATCCATAGCCAGATCCAGTAAGGGTCTGGGAATACAGGGTAATAAGTCAAAGGGTCAGATTAAACCACAGAAAGATGAAAAGAAAAGGGGAAGGAAATCAACAAACAAGTGTATACGAGAGATAGGTCACTTCATGGTGAAATCTAGTCAAATCCACCTTATCTCGGATAGCTTTCCCCCTCTCCCTCCCCCCTCTTCCTCATGAAGATCATCTCCTAGAATATAAGAGGTATCAATGGACGTAGCAAGCAGAAGTTGCTACCAGAAAAATTGGACATTATGCTACTCCAAGAAACAAAGTGCACTATCGAAGACATAGACAGGATTCTTCCCTACTATTGTAAGCAAGTGGAGGTAGTTTCCATAGCAGCCACTGGCACAACAGAAGGCCTATCTATGCTATGGAACCCAAACAAAACCATCATGGAAAACTTCATCACTACCAATTGGTCCATTACAACAGCCTACAGGCTCATTGGCTCCAAAAAACCTGGCCGCCTCACTAATGTCTATGGGCCAGCCATCCCTAGGGACAAGCAGGCCTTTCTCAACAACCTAGAGTACCTATCTACCTTAGTCGAGAGCAACAAATGGATTGTTGGGGGAGACTTCAATCTCATTCACAACCTAAAAGAAAAAAAGGGAGGCACTCAACGCCTGGATTGGGAAGCTAGTGACTTCGATAGTTTCATTGACAAAAGAAACCTCATAGACCTAGAAACCCCCAATGGCACTTACACCCAGACAAACAGAAGAAATGGAACACACCAAATTGCCTGCAAACTGGATCATTTCCTAATTTCCAAGTCCCACATGCTGGAAGGGACAGCTCTGGAGTCAAGTATTCTCGATTGGCATGGTTCGAATCACTGGCCCATCCATCTCTGGCTGGAGGTTCCTGCCACCCCAGGTCGAAAACCCTTCAGATTCGAGCAGTTCTGGCTCAGCCACCCAGATTTTCACAATAAGATCCAATCTTGGTGGAGAGAGGCAGAGGTACCCCATGGCTCCAAAATGTATCGATTCCAGCAAAGGCTCAAGAACCTTAAGAAACAACTTAGACTCTGGAACAGGCAAACCTTTGGCAACATCTTTGACTCCCAAAAGCAGTTGACAGAACAAATGAGCATGACACAGAGACAGATCTGGGATCAAGGTCTTACAGAAGATCTTAAAATCAAGGAGGCATATAATAATCAACTGTTGGAGGCAAGGAAATCCCAAGAAGAGACTCTCTAGAAGAAAACATCTTGCATCCAATGGCTCAAGGAAGGTGACCGAAACACAAAATTCTTTCACAGGACCACCATTCAATGACTACATACCAACCAAATCATTCAGTTAACCTCAACCAATGGCCAAATTATCCATTCCCATGAGGAATTGGTCTCTTTTTACAAGGATCTCCTCACGGAACCCCTAGCGGATAGATCTCAAGCCGTCTCTAATATCACGCAGCATATACCCACCCTAATAACTCCAGAACAAAACTCCGCCCTGCTCAGGCCCATTGCTATTGAGGAGGTAGACCAGGCACTTTAGAACACCCCCAAAGGCAAGGCTCCAGGTACATATGGATTCACTAGTGACTTCTTCCACCATTGTTGGTAGATGATCAGGGAAGAGGTTTGGAAAATCATTGAAGACTCCCAAGCTTCAGAACAAGTCCTCCCAGCTCTTAACATGACTTTCCTCACCCTCATACCCAAGGAGGGGTAGATCTCTCACCCCACGTAGTTTCGTCCCATTTCCCTATGCAATGTCATCTACAAACTTCTAACCAAAGTGATTTCTAGAAGACTCAAGACCATCCTACCAAGGATCATCTCTCTGGAACAATCGGGTTATGTCGAAGGCAAGCAGATACTGTACAACGTCATCTTAGCTCATGAAGTTATCCACTCCTTGCAGAAGACCCGAATTCTAGGTATGATACTTAAACTTGATCTTTCTAAGGTCTTTGACAAGTTAAGTTGGGACTACATGCGTGCAATGCTCCTTGCCTTTGGATTCGACCACCTGTGGGTAGAGTGGATTCTAAATCTCACATCCTTGACTTTTTTCTCTATCCTGTTTAATGGGGTTCCCTCCCATCCTTTCTCTCCCTCCAAGGGAATCAGACAAGGAGACCCTCCATCCCCTTTCCTTTTCATTATCATGGTTGAGGGTCTCAGTCGATCCATTCATGCAGCCATAGCAAGCACCTTGCTGATGGGTCTACCTCTGCATGGTATCTCCCCCCCAATCTCTCATAGCCAATTTGTTGATGATACCCTGATGATGGGCTCCCCCAAAGTTAAAGAAGCACACTCCTTCCTCTCGATCCTTCAAACTTTCTCTCAGGCCTCAGGATTGGACTTCAATAAAAAAAAATCCTAGATCTTCTTCTTCAATATGCCTGCCCCAATCCAGAACAATATCTCTATCATCCTTGGGTTCACCAGAAGCTCCCTTCCATCCAAATACCTTCGCATTCCCCTGCTAGACAATGCCCTCAGAAACACCTCTTGGGAGCATCTCCTCTCCTCCTTTTCCAAAAGGCTTTCTTCCTAGACCTACAGAACCCTAAACTTTCCCAGCCACCTCATTCTTCTCAAATTTGTGCTTCAAGCCCTTCCAATCTACACCTTTTCAATGCTTTCCACCCCTAATTTTGTCCTTACAACCATAAGAAGCTTGCAAAGGAACTTCCTATGGAAGGGCTTCAATACAGGTAAAAAAATCGCATTGATCAGCTGGGAAAAGCTTTGTAAGCCCAAAACTCAGGGAGGACTCCAGATAAGGGACCCCTCAATCATGAACAAAGTCCTTAGTGCCAAGATCTGGTGGTGATGGCTAAAAAAACCCAATGACTTATGGGCCAAGCTCTAGAGAGGAAAACATGCACCCAATATGGTGGAGAGGAACTTGATCAGGTGGAATGGGGACAACCTTGGATCTTTAATCTAGGCTGCAGCTAAGAAAAATCGACATCTGGCAACAAATCATGCTTTCTGGAAAATTTAGAATGGGAAAAAAGCCCTCTTCTGGAAGGATTCGTGGCAGCAGTGGCCAACACTAGACCTAGAAGACTAGACTTACAATATCATCATCCCAGTTACTCAGACGGGACTGACAAAGATAGCAGACTACTAGCAAGACGACCCAACGTACGCCACCTGGAGATGTTGGAATTTAAATAAAGAGCACCTGAGTATAGAGGCACATGTGGACCTAAAACCCTGGTATGAGGAATTGAGCAAACGAAAAATTCCCACTCTTACCAGAGAAGACATTCTAATATGGGGATACTATATAAGGGGCACCTTCAGCATAAAAGAGGCCTATGCCATCAAAACTCACTTTGACCCTAAACACACAGGAAGAGTATGGAGAAAAATTTGGGCCCTAAAACATTGGCCAAAAATTACTCTCATCCTCTGGCTTGTCACTCATTTGAGCATTCTCACTTGGGATAACCTTTCAAAATGGGGTTTTGTTGGCCCATCTATCAGCATGCTTTGTGGAAAAGAAGTTGAAACCATGAACCATCTCCTCAATACTTGCTCCTACACAACTCAATTCTGGGACCGAAGTGCACAGATCATGCGCACCTCGGATCGCAAACAAGATAGCATCATCGACACTATTGCAGACTAGAGAGACCAGGATTTTCAATCACCCCTTCTTAATCATATCTAGAAACTTCTTCCAAGCTTCATACTTTGGCAAATTTGGAAGGAAAGAAATAGGAGGATCTTTAGAAATTCCCAGCTCCCTTGGCAACATTGCTGGAACCAATGCCGCCTCAACATCCTGGAAACTATCAGCGTTCATCATTGGACTGCAAATGATCTGATGGGAACATCTTCTGAACCTATTATCCTTCAGTATTGGAACATCCCTCTTTCTCAAAACCCGCCCCCTTCCCCCTTCTCACTCCCTCTTCAAAGCATCCCTTCAATCTGGACTCCCCCTGAGGAAGGCTTCATCAAACTCAATTTCGATTGAGCCTCCAAAGGTAACCCGATAGCAGCATGTTATGGAGTGTTTTTCTGAAATCATCATGGACACATCCTTCTCATTAATGAAGGCAGCCTAGGCCACACTACGAACAATGTCTCTGAGCTTTGGGGGTCACCAGAGGATTGCAATTAGCAAATGAACACAACTTCACCAAGCTGATTGTAGAAGGGGATTCCCTAATCATTATCAATCTCTTCAGGAGAACTCTAAAGGGAGCTGACTCAGATCGAATCTCTCCCTGTTGGAGACTCTCTCATGGACTAAAAACAATCGTGAATCCCCTGCAACCCAATCAGGCCCTCATACCCTCTCACATCAGAAGGAAGGCCAATCAGATAGCGGTGATTTGGCAAACTTGGGGATGAATTGGGATGGACTGAAACTCCTGTGCTAAGCATCCCTCAATCTGTTACATCCCATACTCCAGCACTGTAAGCATACATCCACAGTAGTGGATAAGGCCCCGGATCGAGTGATTGTGTGGGACACATGGAAAATCGAGGAGGCGCGCACAGGCCAGCGTGGCGAAATCCATGTGACGGATTTGTGCCAAGCACAGCCGCCACCCCCATGCAATTAAATCCTCCTATGACGTCCAAGGCGCCATTAAGCCTGGTGTGTTTCCCTTCTCTGGCTATCCTCTCAATGGACGATCTCATTGAAGGTGTCATAAACCTTTGCATGTGGCTTGGCCTTCATCTCCTCCAATTGCACAAATATGGCTCATTCCAGCTTACCCCTTCCTTGGCACTCTCCTGTTGTGCTTTCAACCCTTCCTACCAGCTCCTTGGCGCTCTCCTGCAACTGGCTCTTCTCTATCTCTCTCCGTTCACCTGGGGCTTCCCTCGAAGCCCAGCCATTTCCCCCAAGTTGTCAGCATGTGTAGGCAAAGAGGTAGGCCAAGAAGGGGCTCGCCCCAATTTCCATCTCGGCCATGAGCGCCTATACCTCGCTCTGGTTTCCATTTCAGCGTCAGACGCCTATCCCCCTCCCAATCTTCGCTTTCCTCGCATTCCTCTCACTCATCGCACTCTTCACAAAATGAACTTGAACCACCCGCCACCTCTTCCCAGCTTGAAGGTTCGGTTCTTACACACAGCTCGCTCGGCTTACCCTCAGAGCCCATGTTGGACAAAGCCTCCACTTCTCGGGCACCTCCTAAAGCACCTCCACTTCCCCCGGCCAATGCACTTGTGTTGGCTTCAGAATCCTTTCACATTTTCCCACCCTTGGAGGTGCCACCTTTTCCATATTCTATCTCCGACTCCATCCCAGACGAGCAGATGCAGGACAACATGGGCATTCTTTATGGGCTAGTCTTCGAGCTTCGACAGGGCATGGATGATCTACAATTTTGACTACAGCAACTGGATGGGAAGGTCTCTGTACTCCTCCATATCCTCTCCAGCTTCTAGGGAGCAGCAACGCAAGACGAGCACGTCCTAGTAGAAATGTTTGGTAGGAGCGAACAGGAGCTTCCAGCGGAAGGTGGCGACTTGGGACAAGCCATGCACATGGATGGGGAGGTTGCAATAGCAGTGGATAATGCGGATGCTGACGCGCAGATGGAATGGCGAGGAACACATGTCGAAGAATAGATATGGAATGAGGCAACCCATGCCACCTAGTCAGACTATAAGCCAAATGTATGACCCTTATGGAGACTCTACTCATGTTTTTAGTTTACTACTCTCAGCCCTATTTACGGTTTTACTAGTTTGGTAGACATGTAGACCATAACACTGGCTGGATGAACTGGTTTCCCCTTGGGGTAGTTCAGTTATTACAACACAGCAATTCTGAACATTCTATAACTCTGGTTTTATTTTTTGGAGGCTCTTTATATATTAATAAAATACTCTTACTTACAAAAAAAAAAAAAAAAAACATTTCTAGACTTAAAATCTTTGTTTCTGAATTCCTGCTTGTTTTATATCTTTGCAAGTTATGATGGTGGAATAA
>JASDQU010307482.1:36561-53892 GCA_032191745.1 Picea mariana
TCTACATTAGCATTATTTAAAAATGCTTGACTTCTCTCCTACCCAAGGGAACACTAATACTTCAGCATTATATGATAAATGAAATGCAATTAAATTTGTATATTTTACAATGATTTCACCATTTTATCGAAATTAAAGGGTTAGATTAGTGACAATTTAACTATGAGTTAGCAATCAAATTGATGAAATAGTGATGAGAAAATGACAAGTTGATAATAATTTAGTGATGATATGGAAACTAATTAGTGACAATTTCACCTTGAAATTAACAATGAATTGACATTTTTTAATGTTTGTGTGGGATTTTTTGTTTGTATTTTTTTTTTTTACATTGAATGTCAATTTTTTTAAGACATTTTATTTTATTAGCATTACGCATGTCATGTATACATAAAGCTTTCTCTGACCCAAAACTATGAGAACACCTTACTTCTCTCAGTTCAATGAATTATTACCCTAGTTGAGTGTGCACGTGATTTGTTTTTTGTCTTCGCCATTTATTTTTACTTTTCTTAAACAATAACATACATAATTTTGTATTAAAAAGGGTGCAAACAAATTGGTCATCATTCTAATACAAAAGGGATGTTGTTCCTGAGTTCAAAATTCAGCATGTTGATCAAACAAAAAAGATTAAAAAGATTTTAAGCATCCATCTCATGGGATTTTAAAATTTTCCTACTAGTATTAACTCTAAGGAAAACACCTAAAATCAAAAATGTGTTATAATACATAATTGACATTAATAAGAAATGTGTTTATTGTGTGCTTCATCTTGACCAACATTGGTGGTTTGTGATCCTTGATTTTCAAGATCCATGTCCTCAGGCATTTTTTGTACCATTTCCTCCTCTTTAGGCTCACCAAGAACAAAACCCATTGACATTGAAATATTAGAGGCAATCGAATGAGAGCCCTTGTTGAGATTGAAAACCATGTTAAGAATGTCTTTGGTACTTAGATATTGGAGAAATATCCCAGTATGAATGGCTTTGAATATGTCACGACATTCTAAGTGTTTTGTATTTGTGATTATTATGAGGAAAATCATTCTATGGCATGGGGTAAACCACAACAGACTGAATGATTGCAGAAATCAACTCTAATCTCAAGTATGCTATATAAACATGGATGCTAACAAGACAAGATAAAGAGCCTACCTCGTCTGGATTTTCGATGAAGACCATCGTTGAGCACTCAACTCCAAGCTATATACCTGCAACTTGTCCTCAACAACCAAGATACACAAGCATATGGTGATAATATATAAAGTTATCATATATAATAGCATAATCCATCAATATTCAAAACAAATATGCCCATGGAATAACAATTCAAATATTTGCAAGACATTAATTGGACGAGAAAAGAGTATTTCTATTAAAATATGATCAACATAAGTGTATGAATGACAAAATTTCATGTCGACACGTCTCGGAACCGAGAAACTAAGTCCCTTCAATTTGGGCCTCCACCACTTCAATCCTCCACCAAAGGCAAGCTCATATAAGAGAGACAATGAGGTTATCCATCAAAGAGGGAAGAGATTGGGGGCTGAAAAATGTGTTCAAACTTAAAAGGACAATGGGATGCAGACTCAATATGAAGTGAATAATTTCTCTAGAGTAACTTTTCTCTCAAAATTTGAATTCTTCTTCTCTTTCATGGTTTGGATATGGCCCATTTATAGCCTTCAAGTGGAACCGAAGGGCCAAGTCATAACGTTTTGATCATATGGAAGGTCAAGGATCATGGATCTCATGATGTGACATGGAAACCCGACACAATTTTAGTTTTTTATCACCAAACTTGATGTACATAGGCTCTAGTGGTGAAACCTACATATACACATGTTGCATAACTGATAGAGCACATATATGTGGAAAAATATGATTTTTAGCTATGGGAAGTTCAAAAGGGGACGTCAAGTCTACATAGGGAAATGGAAAATTCCTTCTGAGCAAGTTGCATGAGGTGAGGAAAATATTGCTATAATATATGCCCACTAATGTGTGAGGTCAGAGGAGTATCTGCAATTGCCGAAATACATTATATTTCCTAGAAGTGGAGTAATGGAGACCCAGTTGGACGAACTAGTTGCTCATGAGAATATTACAATCCATAATGACATTGTACACATGGCTTCCAATTTGAATTACACTGCATATCCATGTGGAAATATACCAAACAGTTATTCATGGCCATGAATAGGCAATACAAAGTAGATACATGCCATAGGTTGTCATAGTCACAAACAAGGCCCAGTGAAAACCAGACTCAAAATCAATATGAAGATATCTGTATACAATGGAGTACAATCTGATCTCCCATGATCATTGAAGTCATATAGGTATTGGTCCAATTCATGATAGCAATAGCTCAGGAAAGCTGTGACTATAAACTAATGTCTTCAAGTCTTCTACAGGATCCGTCAAAGGTGAAATTCTAAATCATGTGAATAAAGGAGTTGAGGTCGAACACAATGAGACTTCATTTGATTACTGGTCATTAAGGTATAACGTTAACAAACGCGAGATAGTCTACCAATAATGAAAGTAAGTATCAAGGCCCCGAGTACATTCTTACAAGTGTGAATAAAGGTGTTGAGGTTGAACACTTGATGAATCCATCTATTAGGAGACATTGATGTATTCACAACTGTCGATGGCAAGAGAACCTGCCACTAATGACTGCAAGCCTCTAGGTGCTCATAGGACTCTAGGCCTCATTTCCAGAATAGATGAGTTGAAGTCTATGGAAGGAGACCCGCTGAAAGGAGAGCATTAAGGCATCTCTCATCAGTCAACATAAGATACAAATCAATAGCTTCATGATTTGGAGGAACTCGGATGAAGAACATGTTCATGAACCAATGACCATGTGCATCTTCAGCATGCACCAGATGCAAGCAATGCACGAAAAATACCCTATGAATAGCAGCCAATAATGAAAATTGTCAACAAAGGCGAGGAAACCACCAATAAGGATAATGGCATCCAAGAAACTGAACAAATACCAATGTGTGAATAGATTTCTTGTCGTATGGCCAACATGAAAAGTCAAGAGTTCTGAGAAATGGATGACACATTATTATAGACATACTTTGAACAAGAGCATGAAACATATGGAGGACTCTGGCAGCATAGACTCAATGATGAAACTTTGTGATGTAGGAGGAATCAATCAAACTCTCCATAGGGATTGGAAGAGTAACCGGTCAGAGGAGTAAACTATAAGTAACGATATTGGGTTCCTAAGGTCATGTTAAACCAAAAATTTGGATGAAAAGTGGACTCAAAAATTTTTGTTATGTTCAAAGGAGACACGACTACTGCCAACATGAGATAATATTCCTTTCCCACCCATTTTTTTTTTCATAGACAAATGAATGTTATGATACAAAGGAGGAAACGAGTGTCACAAGTAAGCAACTAGTTCCAACAATGGAACATACATATGCTCAATGCAAGGGGGTGCATGTAGGACATGGAAACTCGGGGGAATGTTTCCTCTTAGGGTACAAGGTGTCAAGATGCAAAGGATATAAACAAGGCTCTACTTGGTTGGTGATGCAAATTGTTGAGGTAATAGGATTATAACGCAAAATCGGGAACCAAAAATATGCTCAATACTGCAAGAAAGATAATGGAATGAAATTACAACTTAACGTCGAATAATGTCCTTTTTCGAAAATTTAGTCCCCTAGGCCCGAAAAAGTATAAAACAATACCCAGGAGAACTCTTCTAGCCACTAGCGACTAGAGTATTCCTTTTTCGAAATTAATCTACTTGGTCTGAAAAAGGGTTAAACTTACACCAAATAGACATCCTTTCAAATACAATTAACGAGTGTGAAAGAGACAAGTTCACTCGGCAATATTTTCTCTTTTTATAGAGTCGGAAAAGAGCTTAACTAAGACTCGGGAATGTTCTTCTTAGAATCATATGATGGGGGAGGCCAGGGCTCCCGTGCAAGACTTCTGTCGAAAGTAAACAACTCACAAATAACTGACACAAGCTTGAGAAAACCCAAAGCTTTCCAACTCGAGGAGGATAAAATACTTGCAGATGTTACCTTATATACAATATATCGAAGAATGCCCCTTATCTGGAAGGTTGTAGAAGAAGGAATTTGAGGCTCTACAAGATCATTCCAATAAAAGGAAACCACACTAGGACTTGGAGGGAGCGTACTCATAGAGAGTAGAATTCTCCCTTGTTGAGAAGGTACAGGGATAGAAACACTAATGGCATGGTCGAAGGACACATCACCCTCCAAAAGAAAGTGGGATTGACTGAATATTGCATCGGCAATGTCACTTCCTTATACTTGTCACTCTCCAAGAGAAGAGTGGGATCGACCGAAGATTGCATCGTCACAACCACTTCTTCAATCGTTGGTTGAATAGGATGTGAGACAACATGGTCAAGAGATGCATTGCCCCCTAAAAGAAGAATGGGATCAGCCAAAGATTGCATCAGCATGATCGTTGTATCAACCAAATAAGGATTAGAATGTTGGGAAACAAAAGACGACTCAGAACCTAAAGGGTTATCAAACAAGGATTGCGCTTCTTGTACCACAACAGTAGTAGGGCACAGACAAGTTAGATGATCTCCTTTGCAAATTCTACAAAGGAACTTAGTATTACGTCATGTATGTCTAGGCTTATCAATCATATTAATGCCCCCAGCATGACTTGCAGTGGCTGGTGACATGCTCCCAGTATGACTTGCAGAGGCTAGTAGCAGATATTCAACATGACTTGTAGAGGTTGTTGACAAATCCCCAACATGACTAGCAGAGGTTGGTGATGAATCCCCAACATGACTAGTAGAGGATGGTGATGTATGTGTAGTGTGACTAGCAGTGACTAGAGTTGTGCCCCCAACATGACATGCAGCGGTTGGTTGTGGAATTTGAGACCAAGGTTGCGGGAAAGACTAGTTTTCAGAAATTGTGGTCCAGGAAGGGTTATAGTATACACCATGGCCCTGTCCAGCAGGATAGTATCCTCCTCCACATTGATTCATAAAGGGTTATAAGGGCATCATCACCGAGGAAGCCACTTACAAAGAGAAAGCGACATGACAAGGGTTACTCAGGTGAGGATATATGTTTCCCACAGATGAAGGAAATTCATGAAGGGGGTTTCCCATACTACAAAATTGACTCCCCTCAGATGAAACACTAGAAGACAGACAGAGGTCCTCCATAGGAAAAGAATTCGTAGGAACCGGCATAGCGGAAGAAGGATAGATGGACGGGATGTAATAAGTAGAATGACCACCCATTTGAGCACTTGCTCCTGGAAAAATGAAGCTAGGACTGGATCCATAGGAAGGAATATCTCAACCTCCTATAGTAAGAGTTGGTTGAGGGATATGACTCCCACCAAATGAAAAAGGAGAATAAGGAGGCATCGTGCCCCCGGACTCAAAACTAGGATTCACATAAGAAGACGAGAAAAAGGATGGAAAGTGTGAAGACATGTCTTCCATACCAAGAGAAAAATGATTAGAGGCCCAAGGTATTGGCTGAGTATCATGATTCGGTGTACCGCTCAGAAATACAAAAGGATTCATCCCCATGTAATGAGAAAATACCATGGGCTGGGTAGCGCTAACTAAGGGAGTCACGGGGGCTCCACTAACCATAGTAATGAAAAATCACGACGCAATACAAAATCCTAAGGCCAACTAATAATCAAAGAGAACACCATAGTAAATCAAAAAGGATAATGTACACAAACATGATATAGTGGCTAAAAAGGGACCTCCCTCACTAGAGTAGGTATGTCTCTCCCAAGAGGGGCCTAAGACTCCCTTCAAAAGATTGGAGGTATCAGAATTAGTTATAAGGGCCCTCGTGGGCTTATCAGCGCAGTCGATCAGATCCCCCCGGAGAGGTAATCCTCCATAAATATTGTATGTTGTCCAACCCTTATTTGACTTAGGGTACTTGCAGAATAACCCCTGCAAGTAACCTATGTGGATACATATGTCAAGCAACTAAATCCAACACGATATAATCAGTGCGCAAGCGAACAGTTGTAAGTCAATTCCATCGTATGGGCAAGCTAACAAAGCATGAAATCTTGAAAGCATCGCCTCTCACAGAGGCAAAGGTACTAGCAAGATCCCCAAAAATATCTCTGACACTAAGAAGGTATTAGAGGAATATCTCTACAACCAACTTCATGCGACCTCGTTCTTAACTCCAGTGTGAGTAGAGCCTCCTGATGTCACTAATTATACAATGGATTTCACCACTCCCTTACTCAGACACATATGTTGAGTTTAATAGCCTGGGAGAAGTTTACTCACAAAATCTTATTCCAAGGCTCTATATCTTAAGCTAGTTTGTGTACCGTGAAAAATAAAATTGTTTCTAATTAATTTTAAATTAATCAACGTCACTTTTAGTGGTTTTGTTTACTCAAAAGATGTGGCCATGAAACTGATGATGTTATGACTCAGCAAATAAAAGAAATGAATATGAACATAAAGCTAAGTCATAAACTTCAATTCTCAAAAGATGATAATCTTTTCAAAATGAAACTTTCAATTCAACTTTGTGATTTCAATAAAATGCAATCTTTCCATATATTTATCAAGATCAATAATAAACCACCCAAAAGAGAAAATTTCAAAATGCAAAATGTATTTTTTTTTATTTTCAATATAAAGAAATGAAAATGCAAGGACTGAACAACATCTTGATATATAGACCCTATTGTAAGCAAAAAGATACAAACCAATCAAGATACCAAGAAGAAAACACCCATCCCAACATGCAAGGACAACCAATAAAAAAGATGATGAGAAAGAAAAATTGCTCGAAAATTCAACCAAAGAAAGGATTCCTATCACTTTGTAGGCACTCAACAGTTATGATAGAGACCCAAGAAGACTCAACAACTATCAAAACTCACCGAGCAAACACCAAACTCGGAAATCAAGCAAAAAAGATTGATGTGTGTGATTGTTTAAGAAAAAACCACATATGTACGTGCCCTATAGAATGGCAGCTCGCGTCTGTTAAGGGAAAAACCACGTATATGTATTAAAACACTGTCAGGTTAAGAATAAGGCCATGAAACTCATATTCAAAATTAAAATAGTCTTTCAAGCAATCATACGTCAAGGAACTCAAGCTAACTGAGAGCAATCAAATGAGAAAAACACTCCAAACCCCAAAAAGAAGATTCATTCCCCAGTATGGTCGCCAATTATGTTACGAGGAAAATCACTCTATGGCATGGGGTAAACCACAACAGACGAAATGACTGCGAAATCAACTCTAATCTCAAGTATGTTATATAAATAAAGATGCTAACAAGACAAGATAAAGAGGCTACCTCATCTGGATGTTCGATGAAGACCACCATTGAGCACTTGACTCAAATCTGTATACCTGCAAATTGTCCTCAACAACCAAGAAACACAAGCATATGGTGATAATATACAAATTTAGCACATATAATAGCATAATCCATCAATATGCAAAAAAAAATATGCCCATGGAATAACAATTCAAATATTTGCAAGACATTAATTGGACGAGAAAAGAGTATTTGTATTAAAATATGATTAACAAAAGTGTATGAATGACAAACTTATGTGTCGGCACATCTCGGAATCGAGAAACTAAGTCCCTTCCAGTTGGGCCTCCACCACTTCAATCCTCCACCAAAGACAAGCTCATATAAGAGAGACAATGAGGTTCTCCATCAAAGAGGGAAGAGCTTGGGGATTGAACAATGTGTTCAGACTTAAAAGGACAAAGGGATGCAGACTCAATATGAAGTGAATGATTTCTCTAGAGTAACTTTGCTCTCAAAAGTTTAATTCTTCTTCTCTTCCACAGTTTTGATATGGCCCATTTATAGCCTTCAAATGGAACTGAAGGGTTGAGTCAGAACATTTCCGATATATGGAAGGTCAAGGATCATGGATCTTGTGACGTGACATGGAAACCCGACACAATTTTTAATTTTTTATCATCAAACTCGATGTACGCGGGTTGTAGTGGTGCAACCTACGTATACGCATGATGTATAACTAATAGGGTGCGTATATGTGGAAAAATATGATTTTTAGCTCTGGGAAGTGCAAAAGGGAACTTCAAGTCTACATAGGGAAATGGAAAAGGCCTTCTGAGAAAGTTGCATGGGGTGAGGCAAATCTTGCTATAATAGTGATGGCCTCATTCAAAGGTTAGTTATATATACAATTTAATATTAATCAACAATATTTTATTTGGCTTGTTAGAGATTTAAATACCAATCTCATTCCTTGATGCACATTCTTTCTATAGAGGTGGCAAGTGTAGCAAGGGGATCATCCTTGATTCTGAAGGAATAACCATAAACAATTAGGCAAATGCTTATATCATCCTTTAAGGACTAAGACTTTTTTACTCAAACAACATCAAGTCTCTCATACTCATTGAGGACTTTGCTATAATCATCAACCCAATGAATAGATTGAATACCCTATATGATAGCAAGCTAGCTCGCCTCACAGAAAACAAATAATTTTGTTTTCTGGACATTAAGTTATTTCATGTCTAAAGAGATGTCAATTGACAAGTAGATAGCCCATGCCAATAGAGCCTCGAGATTGTGTGAAGGAATGTTGAGAAAATATGTAGACATTTCCTTCCACCCTATCCCCTAATCTCAAATCATTAATTCTTAATTGTATGACACCACACATCTTTAAGGAAATATCAGGTATGATGTCCAATATATGAAAAGCAATGTGTTTGGGAGTGCATGTATATGAGAGAGCAATTTTGGGTGCATCACTCTTATCGTACCCTCACACTTGCTAGATTTAACTCTCATGATGACCTTTTGAATCTAGACAGATGTATAATTGGGTTGTAAGTGGGATTATGGATTATGGATTTATCATTGGAGCGAAAGTCAGTAGAGAGTTCCCTTATTAGCTTCCCTTGGTGTAGTTGGGACTTTGAGTAAGTCCATTCAACCACACATTGTGGATTTAATTTGATGTAGGTTAAGTAATTTCAGACCAGAATTCCAAGGTTTTGAATTTGGTTTGGTATCTCCTATGGTTTGGTTAGATTCTACACTTTTTTGGTTACATTGAATATATTCCAATGCACCTCTGGGGTTTTGGGGCATGGATAGTCTCGGGAATCACGAGCATTGTTTCAAGTAAATAAATGGAATACAGATTCATACACTGACATGAATATTATATTAATGAAAACAAAACTTTTGTATTTTATGTAACTACCAAAGTTCGTAACAATGAACATTAATGTAACTAGCATACCCTCGAAGCGGGGGAAAGGGAGCGCCGAGAAGAACTAACATATTCATTTATGATCATCATATTTAGTGAGAGAATAGACGATCCAACAAAGATAATATAAATAAGTGACTGGCGTAATAAATTTGTCCAAATATATAGCAAAACAAAAGATGTTACATGCATACATTTTTAATTCTAGATATCATATAAAGTTATTTGTTACCCATATGTTGAATCATAATTTGAAATGAAAATGAAATAAAATAGAAGGTAACTTTTATTATCATCATTAATTACTACAAAATAATTTGATTGATATTAGTTAGAACTAATTTTACATTAATTGTTCATATGTCAAATTAAAGATATCCTCTCAAAATAGGAAAGACCTACATATTCCTTGCATTATTCTCCAATTACATTGGAAAACAATAGACTAATGCATTAAATTATAGGCATATGATACAAACAACAATTATATTTGCAATTATATCATTTGATTAAACATTGCACGTATATAATTATGTTCAAAACATAGAAGAAGCTACACCTTTGTGACTCCGCTATGGCATAAGAGAATCGTAGGGGTAGAGTAGTGATAAAGGATGAAAATTTTAACATAGTTAGTATCTTCTTTTTTGGATGAGACATAGGTAGTATCTTTCATTTTTTCATAGCATTCATAGGAAAATATTGGTGCGATGTGCATTCATTACATAGTTGTGGTGCATGGCATTGCAATAAAGGCATGTCGCTTCACTGCCCAATGCTAACACAATCTATCATAACTAATAATGTGTCCCCTTTCCAACAAATTCTCAAGAAATTTTCAATAGAGCATAAGACTACTAACCTTTTGTTTTTCCATGCAAAGAGGGAGAGGCACCAGAGGCTTGAAGAGAAGTAGACGAAATCCAGGTTACCAAACCAGGGAACAACCTACATCAGAACCAATGAAATAGATTATTTCTAAATGTGTTGATGCACTGAATTAACAAATTAATCACCATTCCCATGATTAAGGATCTCTAATAAAATTTATTTCCTAAGTATTATGATATTAGTTAATTTCCCCCTTGAAATTCATGGTCCTTGGATAGATTATTGAAAATGAAAATCATGGTTCATAGATAGTTGATTGAAGTTGAATTGTTTGATTAATATTCTATTGGATTTGAAATTTTTTATTAACATGTGTGGGAGGGAAAATTCTATGATTAATTGGACTAATAAAATTACATATGAACAAATAATTTTTCTTTCAGACATGATATTTATACTGTACTTTAAAATTCTTTAAATTCTTTAATATAATTATTAATGATCTAGTTTTGAGGACTATATTAATAGGTCATGAGCTATATGTGACATCTCTCCTTTAAAATTGGAGAGATCATGGGTTCGTTTTTCTTGAAGGGATCAAACTATGTAATAAAGACCAATGGTTTACCCCATTTATTAAAAGGATTTTATATTACCAATAATTTAGCAAGAAATTATTGGTAGATATGACCAAATCAACTTGGCACACTCTTGATCAAGTTTGACTATGTCACTAGGAACAACAAGGGTTCAAACTAAATATGAGCATCGTGACACACTACGTGTGCTTCAACTAAACAAAGGAAAATGCATCAATCACCAAAGTTGATCTTGAATATCAATTACAACTTAGTACTAAATAGACCACCTTATAATGTACCTTGAGAGATAAAAGTACTTGATATAAGTGAAAGAAATCCCCATAATAACAAAACGTATTAGTGATCATGCTTCACATTTAATATGAGATTTCTAAATACGATTTTTATATATGATGTATAATTCATATAACATTTATATTTATATTCAAATGATAAATTATTAATTTAAGACTTATCTATTGTATAACTTCAATTTTATAATGATGATGATTGTTATTGAGATCAATTTTGTTTTATCAAACCTTTAAAAAAATGATAAAAAAATATTTGATTTTATTTAAAAACAATTAATTTTAACCTTTAAAAAATTGCAAAATAAATAATTGATTTTCTTTAAAAAAAATATTTCTATACTTGAAAAGATTAGAAGTGAACTTTCATAAATTTTCATGATTTTGATATCTCAATTTAAAAATAAGTTAAAAAAAAAAAAAAACCATATCGTTACAATTGTTTTAAAATTGATGTATTTAAAATTATAGTTATAAAGGACATCAAAAATCAAAATCATTTTTTCATGAAAAATGTTTCAACTCGTTTAACCAATTAGTTAAAGTTATGCGATAATATAAAATGATTACATTTTAATATCTAGAATAATAAAAAAACATTAAAATCATGTTACATAAGATACATTTATTATTGATAGAAATTCAACTTACCAGATTGTATGTGGAGTTGTAGTCATAGACAATACAAGTATACATTGTAGACTTCATATGCTTTGACTGGTACACAATTTTGCAAAAGCTATGGAAAAAGGGAGCACATTTATTATTTGCGATTAGTGCCAATGATAAGCAGTGACCAAATTCTGAAAAAGTATTAGAATTATGGTAAATTTCTTTCCAAATATAGTATTCCATTTATTTTCTTCTTGTAATATGAATCAGAAAAAACTGTATGTCATCATTTGTATTCATTCAAATAGTAAGCGATACTATAAGCTTTGTTCAAAAAACAATTCCATTAAATTTCCTCTTTAATTAGATGGAAGTTATGAAATGCATTTGCAATGAAAGGTAAAGTGGCCTTGTTTTAATTCATTCACTTGTGTAGGTAGAAATAAAATTTTGAAAGTAACTTAAAGTTTGGAGACTTTGTATTTATGTATGGCGACGTGCAAAGGATTCAATCCGTGAACCGTTTAGAGCCACAAAAGCTATCTCACACACACACATATAATTATTTATGTGTTTTTATTTTATTTTGTGTTGTCGTGTACATTACGTTATGTGACAATATCTCCCCATTACTTCATGCAATTAGGATAAATCCATTTTGTTCTCAAATTTATCATATGTTAAAAGAGAACATAAATATTATTACCATTGCTACAATGTTAATTTGTTGATCTAAATTTTCTTTGGCTTGATATTCAACTTCTTGGTCCTCCATGAATCCTTTTGCTCAAAACATAAGCCAATTGTTAAGCCCACTTAATAATTTTTAAAAGTTGGGTCTAAATAGTTTTATCAAGTGATGCATCTTGCATCACTTTATATACGTGCTCATCTTCCTCAAATCCTATAAAATTTCATAGCATTCATTTTTATATTCAACTGGCTTTCAGGTATTGGTGAAGTTTTATTGCTATTTTGGAAAGCAATATCTGTTATTTGGAAGGAATTGATTGTGATTTAGACACCAATGAGTTCCTTTTTATAACTTTTTACCAACTGTCTAGGTAAACGTCGTAGCTTACAAAGTCTTATTTTATAGGCCATTTTCAAGGCCTTGGTATTTTGTTGAATTTTACTCAAAACGAAGTTTCTACTGTTATGTCATCGGATTTGTTATGTTGGGTTCACTTCTGTTGACTCTTATTAAAGTCAAAGGTTTTTTCCTCTCCGATAATATAGGTATACATTGTAGACTCCATATTCTTTGACTGGTACATAATTTTGCAAAAGATATGGAAAAAGGAATCACACTTATTATTTGTCATTAGTGTCAATGATAAGCAATGGCCAAATTGTGAAAAAGTATTCGAATTATGGTAGATTCCTTTCCAAATCTAGTATTCCATTTATTTTCTTGTTGTAATATGAATTAGAAAAAAATGTGTTTCATCATTTGTGTTTGTTCAAATAGTAAGTGATACTATAAGCTTTGTTCAATTTTTTTCCATTAAATTTACATTTTATTTTTTTTGTAAGTATGTATAAATTACCTTCCAGAAGCAAAAATTACAGTAGTGTCATAAGTGTCTGAGGACTGTAAATGCTTAATTGCCCCAGAGGGAAACCAATTCAGCCAGTGCCTCCAAAACCAAAACAGACCCCAGTTTTAAACATTTGGAACAGAATCGCCCCATGGGGAAACCAATTCGTCTGACCTTCTAGAACATCTAGGACTCACTTATGACAGGCAGAAAGATAATTGTCCAAAAGTATAGTTGTCCAAGCATAAACAAAACTTAAAACATGCCATGCAATCTGACACCTATGCAGGTGTCGTAGCTCATGCAATCGGTTTGTTGTGTGCTACGTTGTCCGTTGTTGGCACCTGGAGAACCAAAGCCGAGACCATCGTTGAGTTATCCCCTGTTGGCATTTGGAGAGTCAAAACCAAGACCACCGTTGAGGTCGTCGGTGCACTGGGTGCCTGTTCTGTGCAGTGTTGAGTGCCTTGCAGAGAGGATAGCATTTGCAGAATTTCTGTCCCCTTCTTGTCCATAATTTCCAGACGAAATCGTAAGTCGTCCACCTCCTTACGAACCTCAAACACCAAGTCTTGCGCAAAGGTGACCACCATAAAGGAGGCTCCATTGATCAGATGAGGAGACAGAGAGGAACGTGCTCGAAGAGTAAATGGCACTATGGTTGGAGTGAGGCCTACGTAAATTCATGGTGTGGGAGGAGGGGAGGTGCATGTGCCAGCCACATGGTTGGTACTTCACTGGTAGGCGTCGTCCCCTCCACTTGGACAAGTGTAATCTACTAACACCCCATCCAGGGGCATTAAATTTATTTTTTGTTTAGATGGAAGGTATGAAATGCATTCGCCTTGGAAGGTAAAGTGGGCTCGTCGTAATTCATTTACTATTGATTTATAATGGAATGAACTTATTTGTAAAATTTGGTCAATTGTTTAGTTGTGTAGGTAGAAATAAAGTTTTGAATGTGACTTAAGGTTTGAAGGCTTCATATTTATGTATGTTGACCTGCAAAGAATTTGAGAATCAAGCTGTCACATATATCTGTACATATGCAATTATTTATTTATTTTATTTTATTTTTTGTTGTCATATACATTACTTTATGTAACAACATCTCCTCATTACTGAGTGCAATCAAACTAAATCCATTTTATTCTCAAATTTCTCATATATTAAAAGAGATCAAATCCTTAAAATACAAAAAAATACTTTAATCTTTCAATACATAACAAATTCAAAATTAAAATAATTCTAAACTAATCATAAAAATAAACTAAAATAAAAACATTTTTATATAATTAACCCATCTAAATAAATATAAAAAATGGAACCGAGTTACATCATCTTGATGTCAACCACCACTATGTAACATTGGTTTGATATTATTACTAATAGGTCACCACTATGTAAGATTGGTTTGATATTATTACTAATAGGTGTCCCAAGACACTGGAAGAATATAGCAACTTTCTGCCTATTTAAATTGCCATGCTCAAAAAAACCAAGTATTAATACCGCCCTTCCCTTGGTATAAAAGAGATGACTTGGACATTTACTTAGACGCAATGGTGGGCTCATAAAGTCATATAATATGTCTATCTTCTCATAATGACAAATTATACAATATGCTTATGTTGCCACCTGTGGGAGGAATAAAAAAGATTAATAATAATCATAAAAAGTGCATTCAAATATTATATTCTACTAGTTGGCCATGTGTCGTCATTTCCACCTTTTAATACCCTTAGGCTATCTTCACATCCTATTTTTAATCAAAGAATATATCCCATTGTTATCGTTGATGTGCCACCCTCCATCAAATTTTGAGATTCGTGTTTAGAAAAGAGCAGAGCTCAATCTTTTGTGGTTCGAGTCCACGTGATTTTCCCCATGGAATTATTTTCTTGGTTTTCGGAATAAACTGTGAAAAGCCCCAATATAAATTGAAAGATTTATGAAGATAAAATGTTTGTTTCATTTACATTTCCATTTTGTGGTTTTCTTTGCAGTAGGGGCAGCGGATTATACAATAACTCCATGGTTTGGGCTTACCGGAAATTGGACAATATTCTCCAATAACGTCGAATTCGAGCTGGTTTTTTCAAGTCGATTGGCTCAGAGAAATGGTACATCGTACATCGATATCTGGTATGCCGAGATCCCTCTCAAAACCTACGTCTGGTTGCCAACCGAGAAACCCTCGTCGATGCTTCCTCGGCCCTGAAATTCATGGAAGATGGCCTGCTAGCGAGGGTGGATGCTGACAATGCCTGTCTAGGAGATGGGAAATCGTCGGAGCGCGGCTTCTCGGGCGATAATTTTGGACTCCAATCATCTGGTTTTGATGGACTGGTAATGGCGGTATTGTGTGGGAAAGCTTTGAGAATCCAACGGATACGTAAATTTACACAAAATTTACATATTTTGTGTAAATTTAAAACCAAGGTTTTACTTATCCTTGGTTTTTCAAAATAACATAAGTTATGGGATTTATAACACTAAATTTAAAATTTAATGGAAAATTATACTTATTAAACACATGCTAGGAGAACAAGAAGGTCACAAAAATTGCACTGGTTATACACATGCTAAGAGAACAAGAGGGTCATGAACTAATATGAGAGGAAATTATGAGGAAGTGAGAGAATATCATATGTTTGACTTTGGTAAAACCTAGTAGCATGAAGAAGCAACAAGTACAGGGGAGTCATTTACGATCTCAAAGGTAAATTTGTAGCCACATATGCTCGACATCTCAGACAAACCACCAATAACTAGGTGGAGGCATATGTTCTTCTATAGGGTGTACTCATAGCTAAAGAAGCAAAGAGCAAGGAATTAAAGGTCATGAGGGATTCCTTGGTGGTCATTAAGTCAATGCTTGGTATTGTCTCTCCATTAAATCGCAAGATTTCAGTCTTGATAGCTTGAATTAAAAAGGAGATAGGATTCTTCTCAGACATTTATTTCTTCCATGTGAAAAGAAGTTTGAAAACAATTGTGGATAAATGGGCCAATAAGGCCTCAAAACAATCATGGGTCATTCTTAAAAATGGGAGATACCTTAGTAGCTTCATCCCCTAAGAAAAATGTATGGTTAGCACAATTATCGATAGCATTAAATCCTCACATGAATATGGAGACATCGCATCACTCCATCGGCATTGGAAAAGGCAATCTGAGGACACCATTTGGTACCAGCTCCATGTGCAAATTAAAACTCACCCTAGGTGATGAAGATTACAATCTGAAGTCTATTAGTTACTGTGGGATAATGGGAAATCTGGTTAAGAGTATTGGGTGCATAGTTGGCTTGGTCTTGACAGTGGCCAATTCCCTAGTAAGTGCTCCCTCTATCTTTGGATTTATTTTCAACTTAGTCTGCAATTTAATTGTTAACATTCTCCTTGGGAAAGTAATTCAAAGGTCAACCTGGGGACTAACGATAGTGGTTCAACATGGTTTCCCTTACCTGTGCAATTTTGTTTCAACTTTCCTTTGGTTTGGTTCTCCTTATGCTTTGGGTCATTTTCGGGTTTGTTCCATTGGGAATATGTGGTGTTATTAGTTTGAGACTTGGGTTTCTTTTTAGAACGTTGGTTTGTTTCTAAGGAAACTTGGCCATTTGGAGTTTCAATTGCAGGGATGTGGTATTGACTTTTGATTGGGAATTTAGTGTGGATAGATATCCTCCTAGGGTCATGAGTCGTGTTTTATTTTCCTACTCTATTTCCCTTTCTATTTGGCTCTAACATCCACGTTGTTTCTCCTCGGTTTGGTATTCATTGGAGCCTACAACAAGAGTTCTGGGTTTCATTTAGTCTTTGAGATTCATAGAGTCTACAGGAAATTCTAGTTTTGTAGAGGTTCTAGTTTTGGATCAAACATTCTTGGTCTAGTCGAGCTTGCAGAGAGAACAAACATGGATAGCATGGACATTCAGGAATCCATGAGAGTCTTGAGAAGGCACGAAGAGATCATACATGCCAATAGAAGCATGTTTCTCTTTGTTTCAATGAAGATACAAGAAATCAAACATCATTGTATCTCACAACATGCCAACATAATGAGTCTATTGGTCCATTAGAAATAGACAATTGACATACTTTAGGTTGAATGCAACATGTTGTGTAATTTGGCATGAACCTTTGAATGGAATCCTTGTCAGCAACATCCAAT